>JAHKBH010001702.1:0-38557 GCA_019049505.1 Pachyrhynchus sulphureomaculatus
GCTTTATTTCTAATGAAACTATTCTTTGCAGATACTCAGGATTTTTTTTACTTTTAGCTGTTTTTAATAGAGCATGAATGTACATGACAACTGTAACATAATACAAAATTTTCAATTTAGTCTTACCCACGCATCGTTTTGTATCATTGTTTCCCATATATCATTTGAGTTTGATTTACGTAAATCTTTATTTCTTAGTTCACGAACTACCTCTACTTCTTCCTTTGTAAATCCATTAACACTAAGGTTCTCTATGACGGCATCCATAACCTGAAAATTGTTAATTTACTTATTTAATATAACTAGAGTTAGAATATTCTTTTTATTGAAGGTAAACTCTAGACCAACTGTTGTAAACCCAAAACAAATTTTTACATATTATAGATCCATATTTGACATAAACATGATGCTTTCAATTATAATCTATTAACAGTATGTTTTAATATATCCTCGTTTATTTTACTTTTATTAGTAGAATTACGGCTAGATATTAAATGGTAGTATTAGTACTCAATTTTTGCAGTTACTGCTAAATTTTTAAAAGCAGTATCAGTAACCTATTCCGCGCCTTACAGAAGTGGATGAAGCTGAGATTTGTTGGCTACTGGCCCTTTCGGGTGCATACTTTTTAGATTTCTCTTGCTGTTATGGTTGTGTTCGGTTTTCCTCTTCACCTAGGCTAACATACGAGTTCTAATATGCCCGAGTTATCCATTAGACTTAGATGTCCATACTTTTAATACGTAAATACCATATATATATATATATATATATATATATATATATATATATATATATATATATATATATATATATATATATATATATATATGATTTACGGATGAACACAGGTGTAGAAAAGGTATTCCGGGAATACATCCGCTGGATTGCTACAATTCGGATGGAATTTTGTAAACGTTTCACTTTTATCATTTTCAGTGCTGATTTGTGGGAATTCATTAATTTGGTAATAACGCAGAGCATGTACTTACCGTATGATACAGAGTTTCCTCAAGTGTATAATTAAAACAATAGGGTCTTAGTTTTTCCTCGAAAGTACTTTTTTCATGGTATCGTAAAGCCATACCAGCTGCATGGAATTTGGCTAGTGAGTTTAACACTAGTTTGGACGTGTCAATATCAAAACCTTCGGATTTCTTCCCCAACGTATAGCCTAGAGACATTTGAAATTAATTAAGTAAAGAATTTTATGATTAAATATACGAGTATTACTTGGAAATATTAACTGAGGATGGAGATTATTTGTTAGTTAATAGCCACAAATGATTGGTAAATTAAATAATATTAATATATTATAAATATGACACACCATAAGTTATTTGTAATAATAGCGACTCATTAGTTACAGTTACAGCAGGGCTAATTATTTAGTAAGTCTAAAGTAAAACTATACACATTATAGATTATAGCATAAAGCCTTCAATAGGGCAGACGTGTAAATTGATCTTCATCAAACCGATCTAATTTCATTTCACTACTATTTATACTGAATTCGATTTTTATGAAAATACAAGATTTATTTCAAAGAAATTCATACTTTACTAATAGACAATATCAATGGGCAAATCTCCACGATCTGCTTTTTAGTCGTTTGACACTTATTTAACTTTAAACATGCATGCTTATAAATAATTTCAGGAAAAACTTAATTTTGATCTAAAATTTCAAAAATATTTTGAAAAATGTCGCATCATAATTTTATAATAAAATAAATAAATAAAAATGTCCTTTTATTTATGTTATTTGGCGCTTAAAGAAAAACCTAATTATTTTGGTCATCTGTTGGATGGTTCACTAATAAATCAGAGATCAAGGTTCAATACGTAAAAAAAAATAAAACTTAGCACAGTACCGATCAATAAATATGAATTGTGTTGGAAATGTGGAATCTTTGGCACAATGATACTACTCAGTATATAATGATGGCTTCAAGGTTAAGCTAATTTGCTGACGAAGAGTAATACCAAGGGAATTAACATTGCTTTTCGACTAAGGGGAGGGAAACGACGATCGTGGGTTTGAATTTCACCACCATAGAGAAACTTTTTTTAATTCTCTTATGGTTGTGTCTTTACCTTTAACTGTTTTAGTGATTGTTAATGGTTTAAGTATCCTAAACCGACACTGTATTTTTTCATTAAAAGCACACACAGATTAGACCAAAATCGTATCATCAATAAAATAGTTTAAAATATTTTAATTACGAATGTCAAAAAATTCATTCATAACCTATTTACGTGCCAAATTTTATTCAGATTAGCTCAATCATTTGGGCTTAATTGCTGTACAAACTCCAAAATACAGAAATACATGGATATTGAAACTTATATACAAGGATGAATTTTACACACATTACTATCGCCAATTTGTTGAGTTTTGTAGTTTTTGCGTTTTTTTTTATCGAAAAATACTAAAAAGTGATTTTGACCATCGAGCATTTACAAAACTTCTCCCTAAAAAAGGAAATGGACCATAAGAACTCTCCAAGTTGTACGGCAATGACGATCTCTCGTATTTCATGTAAAATATTGGTCTAAACAGTTGTAATGGGGTTGTGACTCTAGTTCAAAAAGACCGATTAAGGCAAGATCTGCGGAAACCATCACGCTTGTTGTGTATTAGCTACACAAATTAAGATTCCATTGTCTGCTAAAGAGGCTGAAGCAGACGATAGATTTCAAAAGTGTACTCGAAGTCTTAAGGATGAAAAAAGTTTTCACTCAGTGTATTCACGAAACTCTTACGCCAAAAACTGGTGAGGAAAGAAAATTCTTAAAACATTTGGATGCTTTAGAGAAAGCAAAATAGCAAAGAATGATTTTATTGGGATTCTCCCACGAAACAGGAACTGTCGCAATGGATTGATAAAGGCTTTGATCCTCCAGGAAAGGCGAAAACACAGTCGTCTTCCAGAATGTTGATAGCGACCGTTTTTTGGGAATGCGATGGAATTTCCAGAGACCAGAGACCATAATTAATGGATAGATTTGCGAACAAACAATCAAAATCTACGCTCTGTGACTTGTTTTTGTTTAAACATCTGAAAAGAGACCTCAAGAGCCAAAAAATTTCCTCAGGTGATACCTTAGTGGCCGTTATACCGTCGTTTTCTGAAGTACAAGCAAAAAAATTTTGTTTAGATGGAATATAACAACTATAGAAACCCTAAATTAAGTAAATATTATATATATATATATATATATATATATATATATATATGTATGTATATATATATATGTATATATATATATATATATATATATATATATATATATATATATATATATATATATATATATATATATATATACATATATATATATATATATATATATATATATATATATATATATATATATATATATATATATATATACATATATATATATATATATATATATATATATATATATATATATATATATATATATATATACATATATATATATATATATATATATATATATATATATATATATATATATATATATATACATATATATATGTATATATATATATATATATATATATATATATATATATATATATATATATATATATATGTATATATAATAGTAGCGGGTAGTCACTTCATCAAGATCCTGGTGACGAACAGGACTACTTCAGGGACGCAATCATGCTTACGCGAGCCTCGGTTGTATCCTAATTTCCTAATTCGGTAGAAAATCAGTCCTAACCTTACTTCCGACCCCTACCCCAATATTCCTCTCTCTAACCATATCCATCCTCCAACTCGCCTTTAGCCAGCGCGGAGGATTATGGCTAAAATCCCCTTAACATGGTGAATTTCAAAACACACGGAATTATACCCCAGGTGGGTAATAAGTCCCACACCTCAATAGAGGTCTGCTCTATGGATTCTGAGAAGGGCAAAAGTTCGCTAATCCTATCTATAACAAACAAATCTGGAACATCGCAAAGACACAAAATTGGAAAACATACAAGCAAAACCATCTACATTTCCACATTCAACGTGAAAATACTATCAACAGAGGATAGACCGTTGGAACTAGAAGAAGAACTTAAAGATATACAGTGGTCAGTAGTGGAGATATCGGAAGTTAGAAGATGTGAAGAAGCTTGTGCAAAACTTAAAAGTGGTCACACTCTCTTCTATAAAGGAAATGAAGGAAATAAAATAAACGGAGTGAGACTCCTCATTCATAAAAATATATCAAACAATATAACACAGTATAACGCCACATCGGAACGAGTAATAATGATAGAAACTAGAATATCTAAAAGAGATAGTTGCAAAATAGTACAAGTCTATGCTTCAACCACCGACCACGAAGAGGAGGAAATTGAGGAATTTTATGAAGAAATAAATACTGCCCTTAAATCTAGTTCAGCACATTACACACTAATAATTGGTGACCTGAATGCTAAAGTCGACGTAAAGCAGGAGGAAAATGAACATCACGTAGACACTTACAGATCAGGAATGAGGAATGCTAGAGGGTAAGTCTTGATAAACTATGTTAACGAAAATAACCTCCATATAAAGGAAGAAGGGGGACATGGAAAAGCCCAAACGGAATAACAGCTAACGAGATCGATTATATAATATCTAACAAGAGAAACATAATATTAGATGCACAGATTATCAATAGGGTCAAAATGGGAAGTGATCACCGAATGGTTTGGGCAAAAATAAATATTAACACAAAGATGTAAATGATAGATAGAACACAACTTAAACACAAGAAAAATGAATGTATACCTAAACTCGAAGAACATGAAATTAAAGAGGATATTTCATAACTCAACCAAATTAATAGGAAAATCATTTACCGTATAATAAAATCTGCAAAAGAAGTAGCTCTCACGACAAATATCAAAGAGGAAAAGCTCTCCAAAGAAACGGTTAAATTAATACAAAAACGAAAATCCATGAAACAAGATACGCTGGCATGTGAAGATAAGTTAAAAACTTTGAATAACGATATAAGAAAATGTATCAAAAGAGATGTAAGAAACTATAACAATGAGAAAATTGAAGAAACTCTGGAGAACAAGAAGGGTATAAAACTTTTACAAAGATCACTAAATGAAGGACAACTACAAATAACAAAATTAGTAGATGAGAACAACCAAATAATAACTACGAATGAATATAAAGAGATTCTACAAGGACCTTTATGAGAGTAAAGTCGAACCACCACCAGACAAAAGCAAGTTAGTTCGAATACGGATAATGAATGAAGAATCCGAAGATATTCCCAACATTACCAAATACGAAATATAAGATTCTTTAAATAAAATGGCAAGAGGAAGAGCAGCAGGCGAAGATGGCGTACTTGTCGAAATGTAACAGGACGGAGAGCCCATATTACGAATGATAGTTATATTGTATAATAAGTGTCTCGATATGTGCGATGTATGCCGAGACTGGGATAATGCTGTGGTGGTCTGGCTCTTCAAAAAAGGAGATAAGTCTAAATTAACCAACTATAGACCAATCAGCTTACTATCCGTAATGTACAAGTTATTTATGAAAATAATAACTGCGATAATTTGGCGTTACCAACCTAGAAAAGAAGCCGGATTTAGAAAAGGCTTTAGTACACTGGACGACCTTCAAATATTAAGAACTTTAACAGAAAAGTTAAACGAGTATAATTTTAAGATTTGGGCTGCCGTTGTGGATTACGAGAAAGCGTTTGACTCCCTTGAAATCTAGGCAACATTAAATAGTCTAAGTAACTGTAGAATTGACAGCAGATACTCGCAGATTGTTTAAAATATATATAAAAATGCAACATTTTAGACAATATTGAAAGAAAAAATCAATAAGATAGAAATGAAAAGAGGGGTATCTCAAGGGGACACCATCTCGCCGCAATTATTTACGTTGGCGCTAGAAGATCTTTTTAAACAAACTTCCATGGACAAGTAAGGGTATAAATATAGGAGGAGAGCAACTCGATTCGCGGATGATATTGTGCTTTTATCTAACAATAAAGAAGAATTGGAAGAAATGCTGAACAAACTTAAAAGCAAGTCCAGAGAGATTGGTCTGAAGATAAACATCGCCAAAACCATGTTCACGACAAATGACGACTGTGATAAAGAAGTAGAACTGAACAACGTCCTTTCCAATATCCCAAATACACTAAAAGCGGACACATTTGATCGACGCGTGTTGCCAGTATTAACAGACGGAACGGAAACGTTGACTTTAAATCAAGACATTATAAATCGCCTACAAGTAGCTCAACGAGCGATGGAATCAAGGATGTTGGGAATATCGTTGAGAAATCGGCTGACTAATGAAGAAATTCTAGGAAGGTCCAAGACAATTAATGTAGCTGAGAGGGTAAGCAAGTTGAAGTGGAGATGGGCGGGTCATATCGCAAGACTCTGATAAGCGATGGACCCATAAGGTATTCAACTGGAGATCCTGGAATGAGAAAAGAAGTAGAGGTCGCCCGCAAACCCGATGGTTTGACGACATCAAAAGACTAGTGGTATACTGGATAAACAAGGCCCAAAACCGAAGAATATCGAGTACTTAGGGGAGGCTTATGTCCGACGATGGACTGCACAGATGATAATGATGTTTATATATATATATACATAGGTCGATACCTTTAAAAAACTCATATTAGTATAGATTATTGCAGCTGACTTTGAATATTGCCCTACTGTAATTTACTAATGGATTAAGAACAGCTCAACTACAAATACTTCAAAATAAAGGAAAGAAGTTTTCCTAAAATTACCGCTAATTCTAGAATAACAATTCGCAGTAGGCTATAATTCTTAATTGTGTTTTAAGACAATGCATTCAGATTATTTAATTAAAAATATATTTGTTTAAGAAATATTCACAGATACTAGACCTGACATCTAAAAATATCAAGCAAAAGGCATATTAACTTGTTTCAATAGAGAGAGAGCGATTTTTAGTGGATTTAGAACACGTCGATATCGGTGATCATTTAGGGCCCGACTTTTTATAAGAATAGTATTTGCTATGAAGTATATGTCTTTACATATATGTGTGTATAAAAGTTGCTCTAATTAAAAAAGTTTTTTTTAAATAATATACCTTCTGTTTTTAAATTTTGTAGTAATATAACAGCGTCTAAATCAATCAATTCACCACCATCCAAATTAAGTCTTCCCCCATAAAAAGGTGCCGCAAAATCGGCACCAGTAGCAATGCCCTTGCTCTTTAAAAGTTTGTCTAAAATCGGAACTATTGTCGCATAGAAATGGTATTCATTTCTAAAAAAATCAAATATTTTTTTGTGTATATATGTATATATATATATATATATATATATATATATATATATATATATATATATATATATATATATATATATATATATATACATATATTTATATATATATATATATATATATATATATATATATATATATATGTATGCATATATATATATATATATATATATATATATATATATATATATATATACATATATATAAAGGGTGTTTTTTATAGAGGTATAAAACTTTAAGTTGGCAACACTTTTTTAACTGGCGGCCATTTTGTCAGCTGTCAAGTGATTTATGTTTAGTTTGGTTTGGCATTTCAACATGAATAGACTGACGCCTGAACAACGCTTCCAAATTGTGCAAATTTATTTTGAAAATCATGGTTCTGTTCGAAATACGTATCGCGCACTACGTCCATTTTACGGTCAACATAATCGTCCATCAGAGCAATTAATTCGATTAATTATGGAACGTTCTCGCACCACGTTTACTCTAAATGATAATACGCATCCACAGAGACGTCGTACAGTGCGTACAGAAGAAGTCATTGCTACTGTAGAGCGTAGCGTAGAGGAAGACCCGAATCAGTCTATCCGCCATCGTGCACAGGAATTGGATATGTGTCCATCCACTTTATGGAAGATTTTGCGGAAAGATCTTGGTTTGCGTGCTTACAAAATCCAACTCGTGCAACAATTGAAGCCACACGATCACCTAGCAAGGCGTAGATTCGGTGAATGGGCCCAAAACAAGATTGCCGTTGATCCCAATTTTCATAAGCGAATTTTGTTTAGCGATGAAGCTCACTTTTGTTTGAATAGA
Source organism: Pachyrhynchus sulphureomaculatus (assembly GCA_019049505.1). Lineage (NCBI taxonomy): Eukaryota > Metazoa > Arthropoda > Insecta > Coleoptera > Curculionidae > Pachyrhynchus > Pachyrhynchus sulphureomaculatus. The sequence goes on from JAHKBH010001702.1 coordinate 8,113, forward strand.
TACGTCAATAAACAAAACTGCCGTATTTGGAGTGATGATAATCCTCAAGTGTATGTTGAGACACCGTTACATCCAGAAAAACTGACTGTTTGGTGTGCTTTATGGGCTGGTGGAATCATTGGTTCGTACTTCTTTAAAAACGATGCTGGTCAGAACGTTACAGTCAATGGTGACCGCTATAGAGCCACGATTTCTGACTTTTTCGTTCATCAATTGAACAACCATGATGTGCAGGAGCTGTGGTTTCAAGACGGCGCAACATGTCACACAGCTCGTGTCACAATTGATTTATTGAAGGAAACGCATAGTTTCACGTTTCGGATCCGTGAATTGGCCTCCAAGATCGTGCGATTTAACGCCGCTAGACTATTTTCTGTGGGGATATGTGAAGTCGCTAGTCTACGCCGATAAGCCCGAAACGATTGACCACTTGGAGGCCAACATTCGCCGCGTTATTGCCGATATACGGCCACAAATGTTGGAAAAAGTCATCGAAAATTGGACCTCCAGATTAGACTACGTCCGAGCCAGCCGTGGCGGTTATATGCCAGAAGTCATATTTAAATTATAATGCCAGAAGATTATCTTTCGAATAAAGTAAATTTCATGTCAATTTAAAAAATTCATCTTTGTTTTATTCCATTTCAAAGTTCTATACCTCTATAAAAAAACACCCTTTATATGTATATATATATATATATATATATATATATATATATATATATATATATATATTAGAACAAACTAAAAATAAATTTTAAATTCATATATTTTAATACTCAATTTTCCGAAGTATACATACACACTGTCACAAGTTCCCTTTTTTCTTCCGGATTTATCCAAACTTTCATAAAATCAAACTGAATAAAATAAAATTAAAACAACATGAAAAATTCAGAGATTCTATTCTTAGGACAATTCGTTAACTGTATTGAAGAAATTAGGAAAAAAATAGGTATGGAATAGTTTTTAATACTTGTATGTATTTAGTATATAAAAAACAGAATACTGATGGATTGAACTCCCGTATATCCATCTGTCTGTTTTTTTGAGGGTTTTTTCTAATATATTCTACACCAAAAAAAACTACTCTTCAATATTTTCTACCTTGTGAATTAAATCTATTTCAGACATTACTGTATCAACCAAAAATGCTTGATGTGGTAATTTCTCTTCGCTTTATAAATCTTATTATATTATTTTATTTATGAAGATATAGAATTATATTTTTTAAGCGCGTATAGTACACAAAGTAATGTCTATTTTCAGTATGTGAAAATTGTTTGCATAAAAGTTGTTCATGACCAAGTTCCCTGTAATATTTTCTAAAGCTTATATGGATAAGTAACAAGAGCGGTAAGGACAATGGTAAACTCCTCGGATATTAATGCAACTATGCCGAATTAGTGAAGCAACTATCGATGATTTTATCACACCAAAAAATGGTGCCTTTAGTAATTTGTACCTACACCTAACAGTGGATACCCACAAAATACTTCAAAACAATGAGCTACTAGATGTAAACTTAATAATTTAATAAACCGTCAGAGGTGGCCACAGTCTAGTGGTTAAGGTGTCTAGTTTCTATACCAGCGACCAGAGTTCATATCCCTGCTCGGGAAATAATAATAAAAAAAAGATTAATAAATAATAAAATAAAATTTACAACGTGACGGTCACCTCTCTCAGGAAGGCAATGGCAAACCAATTGCAGTATCATGACTATTAGAGCCCTCTCACTTTGGCCGTTCGGAACCGGCATTAAAATGTAGACCCCCTTTGTCTGTGGAAATACTTAGAAAAGCACCAACTACAGGCAAAGGCAAGAGGGTCACCTACGTTCGTATCTATATATGGCATTTCAAGAAGAACAAATCGTCTTTCTGTTATGCCTGTATATTATGGTACAAAGTGCCGATAAATATCGCTGAATTCATTTTCATAATTCAATTACTTAATTCGAATAAATATAACCTTGTAGGTACCATTTCGCTTACTGGAAGAGCACAGTTACAATTGCGGGGCGATGTTACGTTGGGCACCTGCAACCTAACGGGACTCCTGCCGACAGGGAAACTTCATATTCTTAAAAACCAAGTTGAACGTGAGAACATACAAATATGTGAAGTTTCTAAGACCCATTGGTAAGGCACTGGACATTTTCAAACGGAAAGGAATACCATCTATATATCGAGTGGAACTAAAGGCAGAAATGGCGTAGCCATAGTTGTTAATAACAACGTTGCTAAATATGTCACGAAGTACCTACCTGTCAATAATCGCCTGATTAAAATAATCAATATGACAAAACCAGTAAACCTGCATATCATACAAGTGTACATGCCAACATTACTCTCTGATGATGAAGCAATTGAAGAAGTTAACAATAAGATTCAAGAGATCATAATGGTGATTGGAGACTGTAATGTTAAAATTGTCTGTACAAATGATAATGACCAGATTCGGAATATTATGGGAAAATATGGGCTTGGTGTTAGAAACGAACGCGGAGATCATCTACTTCAATTTGCTATTAGTAATAGCTTCACTATCATTAATACCACCTTCAAACATCATCCAAAACGTCTTTTTACCTGGGTGTCACCAGACGGGCACTACAAAAATAACATTGATTATATCTTGATTAGCTCTAGATGGAGGTATCTATATTGAATGTAAGATCCCGCCCAGGCATGGTATGTGGTTCAAATCACAAGTTATTAAAAGCTCGTATGAGAATAAAACTAGCCTTCCCCAAAAAAACAACAACAAACAAGAGAATTACAGTGTCAGACAGTACTCTTTTTCAAACAATAATCAAGTTTAAAATTCCGGAAGTCATAGAAGATATAGACAAAACGTGGACAGATATTAAGAAGTGGATAACAAATGTTGCTACACAATGCTCAGCAAAAATACAAAACCCCCTCAAAAACACTGGTTGACCGACGATACAATAAAACTTATAGAAACAAGAAGAAATAAGATTTTAATTTAACAAACACATCGGATCGTCAAGACAGAATCAGATCAATCAATAAAGAAATCAAGGTGGCTTATAAAAAGGACAAAACGCACACTTGAATAATATATGTGAAGAGTTAGAACAACATGCTACGAAAAATCGACCACAAGAACTTTATGCAAAGGTAAAATATCTATTGAAAGAATTTAAACCTAAAACACAAATAATCAGAGATAAGGAAAACGAATCGATGCGACATGCCTGGAATCATTGACGTTTGGAAGGATTACTGTAAAGAACTTTTTGTGGCTCAATTAGTGGCTGACTGTAATGTCGACAAAGAGACCGCAAAAGAACAAGAGTATTCTTAAGTCTGAAGTCAAGAAGGCCATTCAAAGGTTAAAACATAGAAAAGCAGCAGGTACTGACGAGATCACTGCGGAACTAATAAAGATGTTGGAAGAAACAGCCGTGACTATGCTGCATCAACTGTGTAATGAGGTACGGAAGACTGGAAGATGGCGGAAAGACTGGTGCCAAGTTGCATTTATACCCTTGCATAAGAAAGGATCCCCTTTGGATTGTAGTAACTATAGAACAATCGCTCTAGTTCACACGCTGCTAAGGTATTTCTCTGTATCCTAAATGAAAGACTCAAAACTTTTCTACTGCTGCAAATATCTACCGAACAAACAGGCTTCATTCTAGGAACCGGGAATAGAGAACAAACTCTCAACATAGGCCAGAAAATATAAACAGTCAGGGAATTCCAAATAATAACCTATATTTGTTTTATAGACTACTCTAAGGCTTTTAACTGCATACAATGGAACAAACTCTGTTTGATTCTAATCAGCATGGCAACACCTATACATCTTATAAACCTTATTCGATCCTTGTATGAGAACACAAATGGTAGAATTAAACTAAATAATTCTTTTTCCGATCCCTTTATTTCAGAAGCCGGCATCAGACAGGGCTGTATTCTGTCACCTTTACTTTTTAACATATATAGTGAATATGTAATGAGTTCTGTTTTATATGGCTGGAGTGGGCATGTGACAATCGGTGGAAAAAGCTAAGTAACCTCAGATATGCGAATGATACTGTTATACTTGCAACTTCAATACAAGACCTAGAATCAATTATGGAGCGCCTGAAAATCACTAGCAAAAACTATGGATTGACAATTAATAGAGCGAAGACCAAAGTAATAATTGTTAGTCGTAATGAAGATCTGTCACACATAAATAAAATGACTGGTTTCACTGGTACTTGGGATCCCTCATAACTAACAATGGTGGTTGTGAAGCGGAAGTAAGAAGACGTTTGGCAATGGGTAAAAACTCGACCGTCAAACTAACTGAGGTCTGGAAAGATCCAGCTGTCACAAAAAAATACGAAGTTAAGATTACTATTAAATTAATTAACCATTAAACAAGCTGACAAAAGACGAATCAAAGCGTTTGGGATGTAGGCATATCGAAGAATTCTCAGAGTATCATATATCGAACACCATACTAATGTAGCTATTCTTGAAGAGCTTGGTATAAATGATCGACTTTCAAATAGAATTAATAGATAGTACTTGAAACATTTTGGTCACATTATGAAGAAAGTGAATCCCATGGAAAAGCTTGTAGTAACGGGGAAGGTAAATGGTAAAAGATTAAGTGGACGGTCTCCGACAAGATGGTCTGACCAAGTATGATCTCTCCTTGGGATTGGTAAGTACGAGTCAAGACGCGCAGGTTCGAGATACCTGAAGATTGACTGTTAAGGCAGCAACTGCATAATGTCACCGATACTTCTACTGTGGTGGAAGGATTGAGAGAGAGAAAGGTACCATTTCACGTAAATGATTTATTTGTGATAAATTTATAATTTCAATTGCATTATAGTTTTTGCTTTTTCACCTTGTGGTAAATTTAATAACTTCTCGAATATTTTTTAGTGTTCGTACGTGTCTCTGTTTGTCTGTCAACCAATTTTCTCCGAAACTATTTAACACAGAAAGTTGAAATTTGGCACAAATATAGAAATTGATGAACCAACCAGACCGTGTAGTTTTGAAAGTTAAACTTTGACTTAACGGGTTAGTTTTAGGAGGTGAAATGAAAGTGAAAAAAAAAAGTTTGTAAGGTTATTGGGTGGAATGTCAAACGAGAGCTTATGAAAACACGAGTTGAAAAATATATATGATGTAATACTCGCACAAACTTTTCCTTATGTTATTTTAAATCACCAAAAATCGCTATCTCCCCACCCTAAGAGACAAATTAAAAAATTTTGAAAAAATCTGGAATATTCTCCGTAAAGTGTAGATTGAGATAATTTGTCTGGTATAAAAAACTGTTTGACTTAACAATATGGTGAAGATTTTTTTCGTGGAAAGTCGTGAATTTAACCGTGACTAGGAGCAACGAAATATGAATACGTATTCGATGCAATCAGTAATATGCTCATATACTTTTCAGTACATTACTACTTTTAGCATTTGACCAATCACAGATAAAATGAATTTTCATAAAGACTGGTGACCAACGGTTAGGTACAAAGACAAAATAATTTTATTTTATTTGTTTATGATTAAACAAATATTTAGGTAAATATTTGTTTTAAACTTTTATTACAAACATGTCTCGTTTTAAAAACATTCTTGGTAATTCTTATATTGAAGATGAATGTCTAACTAAATTCTATAGAATACTTCCACAATCACAGTACGGAATAATAATTGTGCAAGTCCGACTTGCACTTGAACGATTTTTTATAATATACTGAAACCATTTACATATATGATAGCTTAACCTATCTGCAAATATTACTGTATTACTGAAAAAGGTATTACTGTATAATTAAAGAAAGGAAGTGACTTTAGATCACATATTTAAAAAAATAGTCTTTTAGAAATAAGAAATCGTTTACATCTTTAGTGAATATCAGCGACGATAACAGAAATATTTGATATTAATTTAATATGCACCACACTAAAAAAAATTGATCAGTATATTTTTTATTTATCTTGAACTATTTAAGAAATCTCATTAAATGGTAATTTGTAACAGCTTGCATGTTTCTTCGTTTAATTTTCATCGTAACAGTAGCCCACGTTTACACGATTTAATGTATTTACTCAACTTACTTGTAAGTTATTTGTGTATAAAAAATCTTCTGTATCCTCTCGCTCTCTGGAGCGAATTTACCAACGACATGCAGCGTTCTCTCTTCGTTTGTGTTTCCATTTTTAATATTTATATCAATTCTAGAATATAACACTAGATATATTTTTTATAGAGAACAGAGAATGAATACAGCGATATGTAATATATATATATATATATATATATATATATATATATATATATATATATATATATATATATATATACCCAAATATTACCCAAATATTAAATAAACTATTGATAAAGAGATTAGCATACTCCGACAACTGTCCACCTGGTCGACCTACATTTTGATGTCAAATATCTTCCGTTATATAATTAATGGTAAGTAATATGAATAAAGTTAATTTCTTCTTCTATCCTAAACTAAGAAAATGAAATGTAATTTTGATTTGTTTTTCCGTATAATACTTGTATAACGTGTGGAATCTCTTACTTCTCTCTCTCGCTGATTTATTCTTTATACATTGCCTGAAGTATACACATGTATACACATATGTATGTATGAACACTGTACAAGAGTTCTAATAATTTAATAATATTAACATTTAACCATTGGGGTTTTGAAAGAAAAAAATTTGTCATAAATGGAAAGATCATATATATTTTTTTATTTTTTTATTTATTTTTTTATTATTTTATTTTTTTTTCGTTATAATAAAAAAGTTGTATCAAATTGAAAATAAATTTTTATACTTAATACCGATGACGCGCCAATAGTTCCCGAAAAAAACCCGAGTACGTGTGATGTCACAACGTTTATTTCTCCTTAACATCACAAACAGCTGAAACTTATTCTTGTTATTATCATCAGTGTATTGATAAACTTATTGAAAATGCCTAACCTAAAAGGTTATTATGCCTGTTTCGTACCATCTTGTGCGAATATTACAAAAACAACTCCCGAAAAAATATTTTTAAATGTGCCACAAGTTGTTAAACGTCGAAATCTATGGTTCAGCACGACGTATTAATCCTAAAACAACATAAAATTTTTGCTCTTGTGAAAATCACTTCGATGTAAGTACTTTAATGTAATAATGTATTTAATAATCATTAATATCAGAACATAAATACAAATATAATACACAGGAAGTATATTATCAGAATTGGTCTTTATGAACTGTTACTGTTACTGAATTAAATTAGTAACCAACAATAATTTGTTTTGCACTAAACTTCAATAATTTTGATAGTATATACACAGGTACACTTTAACATAATGACGTCACAAATATGGCAGCCAATCGTGGTGCTTTCGTAGTGATGTTTTATTAAATTTTATAAATTTTAATGTACTTATAATTAATTGTAAAAAAATTTTAAAAAGTTTTTCGCTTGGATTATCAATATTATTTATGATAAACTTTTAAAATAAAGTAAAAATCTATAATTATTTTTTATTCAAAAACCTAATTGTAGTTTGCTCTTTAGTAATTCAAGTACAATAGTTAAAATGTCGTACAACTAATTAAAAAAAAAATAATACTTCAGAGCACATTTTGATCCTAACCTAGATGAATTGTTCAGTGTTTTGTATAATGTGTCCATTTTTGGCTTCCTCTCTAAGTGATATCTTCGAGAGTTTCAAAGAGATTCTATATAACCCTTATTAATTACCAAAGCTGAACTTACGTTTTTTTTAATTGAACTTTTAGTATATAAGGAATAAAGCATCTCCTACTTACTGAGGAAGAAATAATAACAAAGAATAAATAATTTAATAATACTGGGAGAACCATTACTTTTGACACTAAATAATAAATAGTTGATATATTTACGGAAGTTACAAGTCACTATTGTACTTTTTATAGAATATTAAAGCAATGCAAGAAGTTGTTAGTTTTTAGGGAACAAGCAATAAGATAAATTTTATATTTTACACATCTTTTCCATATATACACAGTCTTGAGGGTATTTTATCAACACAGACGGAATAACCAAATCATTGCTACACGCGTGCCCTCTGCGACATGCAATGCAACAGACGTACAGCGCAACTACCAGAAATAAATACCATACGTCTTCATTTAAATATACCTTAGCATAATCGATCCAAAATTGTCTCCAGGTGCTGTCAGCGGTTCTATATTCACATTAACAATTTCTTCATCATTTTTCAAATTTCTTGAAACAAGATGTTCTAAATTCGGGATATTTTTCATATTGACCTTGTGCTATATTCTACCAATATTTAAAAACGGACAAAATTTTCCTAAAAAACACCACATATATGGTTATGATATCTACTTTTTATTTAGTAAAATATCCCACTGAAGATTATTTGAAGTTCTTTATAAGATTGAGTACATATCTATTGAATATCTTTTATAATACTAAAAATAATAGAGATTGACCTAAATAGAAAGAACTGTGACTATTTTTTCTATGAAAGTTGGGCCAAGCAAGAAATTGGAATAATATTATTAAAAGGAATTCTCTTATTTTTAGATGGGTGTTATGATGTAAAACTTAGGTAGTACTAATTGTGGGACATAAGAAGTCTGCAAACCACCATAATTCTTTTTTAAATTAAATTTGCTTGATAACTCTTGAACCGAAACAAAGTACCCCCTTTATTTAAGAACCTCTAAAATTTAAAGATTTTGTGGCATAAATAGAAGCAAGAAAAACCGTTTGGGTATAATTTACTCTGACTACCCCGATAGCTAAGCTACTACAAAAATATTTTTATTGAAGATATTTTAAAACATTATTCTATAAATCAAACCGAATTCTGTGCCTTTATTTTATATGGTTTTGAAAGTATTGGGAAAAACATGTTTCTACGTTAACTTTTATAGTACTTTAGCCTCCTTGTACCCGTAGGTGTGACGCAGAATGTACACTCCAGATGTATGAGATGTGTGCTTATCGTAGAAAGCAGCCAAAATAACAGATGAGATGGTAGTTATCATCAGTCCAACCAGCATTGCTCGGTGTGATACCATCACATTGGCTTGGTTTAAACGGAGTTCCTTTTAAGGGCTAATGTTTCGTCGTTGTACTAATGTTTTCATATCCAAGTTATAGCATTGTGATTCTTCCAAAATCAACAAAGTCAGTTTATTCCTTAGCATTGGGCAAGTTAGAAAAGATCGTTAGGGGGTTATATTTTTGGCTGATATAATTTATTATTTTATAAAACCAAAGGTAAAAAAAAACTATACAAATAATAAGTTAATATTAATAATTTATTTCGAAATTTAATTGAGATTTTAAAAATGTTAATAAATGTCAGTTAGGGCAGACAGATATATACTACAAAATATTGTTTATTAACATAACCTCTCTCCTTCAACAAGAAACTCGCTATACATTCAACGTATAGGCAGAATAGCATAGAATAGAATAGAAGATTTCGTTTAAATATACTTATATGAATGATAATGAAATTAGATTTTGAACTTTAATTGGTTTTAGATAAAAAATAGTTTTAAATTAAATAATAAATTTGGTACATTAATCCAGTCAATATTACCAAACAAATCGTTTTCCTTCCAAAGGTCGAATTACTATAATTTTTGAATATGTTGTAGGGACCAAGGCCACTAGTTAAAAAGTTTGCGGAAAAGAAACCGCTGTGCAAGCAAAGTTATATTGAAATAACTTCGAAATTTTACAATTTTTTTCGGTTTTTACTCAATTTCTCTGTTTCTAGACATCGGAAAGCAAAAGTTGTTATATATAATTGTAGAGGATAAATTGTTATGTATAATATTGTAGAGGATAAACTATGCTATAACTTTTGTATTTATAATTTTTCCTACGTGAAATAGTTATCGAACTACAGAGCAGTCAAATTGTCAGAATTTTTGAAAAATTACAAAACCCGCACATAATTCATAGGAAATACAAATAAACATAAATTATTTGTTTTTACGTAATATATTATCTTTTATACATTATTCATTATTATATTTATGCAATTATTAACTTATTTTGCGTACATTATTGATGCAATTTTTAAAATTTATCTCGCCTTGAAAATCCTAATTTTGAGTAGTCCTCCTCGTCACGCATTATATTGACTCTAATGGTAGTATATAACAAAAGACCTAGCTTTAGTATTGTATAGGTCATAGGCTGACAGAGAAAAGGGTCTATAGGTGACGTCTGCAGGTGGTTTCTGAATGGAAATTGGAGAGAGGGGAGGTACCATCATTAATTCTTACTAAGGCCTCACCTCGACTTTAGTTCAGACTCAGTTTATTGTATTACTCTGATCATCATTCCACCCTACTTGTGTTTAGGTACTTCTGTCTCGTTTCTTTTCCAAAATGTCGATTCCACCTGGCATATGTTTTATATGTCGGAATACTTTAGAGGAAAGCGAAGTGATTGTGATGAAAGAAAAGGGTATAGCCACTTTGAGAACAGCAAGTGTAAAACAGAGCCTTCACGACAATGATTATTTCCTAAATGGCTTGGGACAAGTGTTAGTTTCCATGTTCTTACAACAACACTCCACTGCTGAAGACATAGCCAACGCAGAAGAGAAGTATCTCATCACTTTGTATGAGGGTGATATAGAGTTGCAAAACTTAGATCGCCACCATTACCTCAATTTCATCAGGGTGGCTGCAAAGACCAGCAAAGTAAATCTTGCACGACTACCACCGACACAAGTTACTGCCAGATATCATTTCTTCCGGACATACCACACAGTCCAAAAGTGGTTAGGTTTCGAGAAACAACCTACAGGCTGGGGTTGGATATGCACAGATCAAGGTCTTGCACAAATCAAGCTCGTAAGAATCCTGCACCTCAATCCGTACTCAAATTTATAATATGTCACTGCAAGAAACAATGCCGAGAGGCTTACACCTATCAAAAAGCAGGCTTAAAGTATTCAAGGCTGTGCACTTTCTTCCTTGGCCAGTCATGTCAAAACGCTCCTACTTTTGTTTTAGAAGACAGCGACATAGATGAAGAAGAGGCTCTGGATAATCTTCACCAAATTGAGGCTTGCCATCAATCCTCCGCACATTACCATTACAGTCAACATAATGCGTGACGAAGAGAATTATTCAAAACCAGGTTCTTCAAAGTGAGCTAGATTTTAAAAATTACATCAATAATAATGTATCATAAGGTAATAATTCCATAAAATAATAATAAATAATGTATAAAAGATAATATGTTACGCAATAACAATTACTTCTTATTTTTGTAAATTATTTTCAGATCCTGGACTCCAAGAACCTTGAAACAGACGTGTATTACGATATATATATATATATATATATATATATATATATATATATATATATATATATATATATATATATATATATATATGTATATGTATATACGTATATATATATATATATATATATATATATATATATATATATATATATATATATATATATGTATATACGTATATATATATATATATATATAAATATAAATATAAATATAACCGTCCCTCTACTCTAACCTCTACCTCATCTCTTATATATCTTTTACTATAGATAATTACGGTAAAATTTGAGCCAATATCCAAATTAAAAACAACTCTGAAAATGTATACCGGGATATTAACCCAATTATCCCAATCACAAACTAAAAATTGTTCTCATAATTTAATTATAACTATACAATAGTTAACGAGTCCCACTCCTTTCACCCTCTTCCCCATTTAACATTAAAAAAAAAATGAAAAAATAATATAATGTTTAGATACATTCTCCTTAAAAATACCAATAATATGATAAGTATGAGGCCATAATTGTAACTTCTTCCCCACCCCCTAAACTCTCATATAAATTCCTATAAATAATTTTGCTTCACAATTTTCCATTATCTTAATCACAAACCAAAAAAAATTCTTATGGTACTATTAAAACTACACAACATCTAACAACCTCCAATATTTTCATCCCCTTCGCCTGCGTAAGTAAAAATTAATAAAAAAATAACTTCATTTTCAGGTTTTTCGACTTCAAGAAGGCTAAAAAAGAAGATATAACACAATATAAGTAAAGTAATCCCTCCAACCTTCTCCCTCACCCATTCAACCCCTTAAATATATTACTACAAAAAATATGCTAAAAATTTGTCTATTCCCTTAATCATAAATCTGGACAGTAACTAGTAATACCATTAAAAAAACTAAACAATATTTAACGACCCCCACTCCTTTTCCCTGTAAAATTGAAAGTAGTAAAAGAACAACTTAGTTTTCGAATTCCTTGACTCCAAATACCCTGAAAAGAATATTTAAAACCATATGCACGGAATAACCCCTCCAATCCTCTCCTTCACCTCCTTAACCCAATGTAAGTTTTACTTACAAGAATGTTACTATTAAAACCATACCAAATTTATAGACCCCACGCTCCTTACTCCTGAGAAATATCACCCAAAAACTATAAGCTTCATTCCTATTTCAAGTATTATATGTGTACCAGTTAGTACCATTAGCACTATAGACAGACAGATCGAAGAAAATGGGACATTATGTTTTTCCTGTTCTAAGAGCCTTAAAACGTGTTGAGATGGCAACATCTCGGGCGACAAGTTTTTCACCGATAAATTAATTTTCTTTAGCATGGAAAATAAAGAGGGTAAACAGAGATAGGACTCCAGAAATATTTATAACTGAAAACTAACATTAACTTCTACTTCCTACTTTTGTTAAATTTGAAAATAAAAAAATAATATAATTTTCAAATTCCTGGACTTTCAGCACTATAAAGCGGACTTTTGCTTATACTCTAATACAAACGAAGTAACCTCTTTAATCACCTTCTCAATCTCTTACAATATATGTTTGACTATAAATGATTAAGCTCCGAATGAAAATCAAGAAAATTTTCATAGTACTATTGAAAATGTACAATGTTTTACGATCTATTTACATATCTGTGTCACATCTTAGCAGGGAAGTAAAAATATTTCACTTCTAACATTACTTTTGCTAATAATTTTGTAAATTTGAAAATTGGATCAAGCCATAATGTACGACGTGAACTTCCATTCTTAGAACTCCGGAATGAGCTCTGATATTATACATTCTTGCTAAATACGGAATAAAATCTAAAATTTAGATGAATTACGCTTTTGAGCTTTAAAATGTCCGCGATTTTGCTAATTTGAAAAATTATGTAACCTAATATGAAACATCGTATTTATTAATGAGCATATTATAGGAATCTCGGAATTCCGTTTGCTAAACAATAACAGAACAAGAATATGACTTACCTATCTAACTTTCACATAAAATGTTTTCGAAATAAGGAATAATATTTCAAGTAGTTATAATTCCGTAAATTAAGTTGTTTTAAACATTTTTATATAATTATTCTTATCAAACAACAAAATCGGTTGCGCAAATTGAAGGATTGGCGTAATTTTTGCTAATCATTTTTGCCTTCTAACAAACCTTGAAGATTCTATGAGATGCCAGGGTCGGACTGTTGTGTTAGCAATTTAACACAAAATTTATTTTATTTTTAAACAAGTTCTAATCTTCTGGAAGTTTGTAAAAACATATTGATTTTATCAACTTTTTGAATGGAGAATTCTAAAATTTTATAATTTATATTGTATGTTGTAGAGCTTTACAAGAATTATATATTTTAATTTCGCCATAGAATACTCTGGAAATTTGTAAAAATTCTTGAACTTTATGTTGCATTTCGACTAATTTTTTTATAGTATATATTATAATTTCACACGTAAAAGCTAAACTGGGAAATGCTAGTTATTTTTGAAAAGTAGGATGAAAAATCACCAGATAAGCAAAAATCCCCGGATGGCAATCCACACCTTCGAAGAAGGGAGCCCCATCGGATACCGGGGGAGGGGGGCAATTCTACTTCAAAGCGAATAGTTAACCCAAGATTAAAACTCAACCAAACGAAGAAATCCCGAAACAGAATAGCTGCTCTCGGCACCTGGAATATACAGGGATGGAGGAAAAAGAACATCGAAGTTATACAAGTGTTTAAAAAGATGAACATAGACATTTTAGTAATAAGCGAAAGGAAGAAAAAGGGAAGTGGAGTAGAAGAAATAGATGAAGTGATACATTGTTGGAGTGGAGTAAAGAAGGAAGAAAGAGCAAAGGCCGGAGTTGAAATATTAGTAAAAAAGAAATGGAAAAGGAAAATAACATCTTGGGAACCCATCAATGAAAGAATCATAAAACTGAATATAACAATGCTAGGAAAAGACATGGTAATGTAAGAAGTATACGGCCCAACAGAAGACAGCACTATAAGAGAAAAAGATAATTTCATGGAAACACTAGTAATAGAAACACAAAAAGTAAAGGTAAAAATAAAAAACCAAGAATTAATAATAATGGGAGATCTGCATGGGAGAACAGGAAGGAAAACAATGGAGAATATCGTAGGACCATTCGGAGAAGACATTACTAACGACAACGGAGAGAGACTAATAGAGCTGTGTGAACTAAACGGCCTCAAAATAACAAACGGATTCTACAAACACAAAGACATCCACAAATATACTTGGATGCAAGAAACACGAAACTTAAAATCAATAATAGACTACATTATAATTAAAAACGATACCACTATCAAAATAAAATACGTAAGAGTAAAGAGAGGGGCAGAATGTGGAACAGACCATAGACTATAAAACAAACAGGAACAATAGATAAAGAAAACAGAAATACTAATGAGATAACAGAAAAAGCAGACAAAAAAATAAAATACAAAATACACTTACTGCAAGACGAAACGATAAGAGACCTATATAGACGACGATTAGATCAAAAATTAAATGAATTTAACTACAACAACCTCCAACAGATGTATGACCACATAAAAGAATGCATCAAACAGGCGGCCCTAGAAGCATTAGGTAAAAAAGACAACGAGAATAAGAAACATAAAATTAAAATCTGTGAAAAAACCAAAGAATCTATAAAGGAGAAAAAAAGACTATACGAAAAATGGCTGAATACAAAATCAGAAGAAGATCTACAAAAATATAAAGAGAAAAATGCAGAAACGAGGAGGATGATAAACAAAGAAAAGAATGCGAGATGGGAAAAATCGTGCGAACATGTAGAACAGTATATAGGAGGAACTAGAAGCATTAAGGATCAACAATATAGAGAAGACGTATATAGAGTATATCCCAGAAAGCGAGTGGGAAGAATATTATAAGAAGCTGCTAACAGAAGACAGACAAGAATTCCAAGAAGAGAACTCTGAAGAAGAACAGAATAAGGAAAAAAAAGAGATAGAACTAAGCTATAAAGAAGTAAAGAAGACAATAAAAACACTCAAAAGTAATAAATCTGCAGGGCCTGGAGGTGTGGTAAATGGAATGATTAAGTACGGGTCTAATAAATTACATCGAATGCTGAGAAACATGTTCCACAGAGCGATAAATGGAGAAAAAATACCAGAAGAATGGTCAAAAGCCTATATAGTATCTATATTTAAAAAGGGAGACCGCAGAAAATGCACAAACTATAGAGGCCTAAGCATAATATCGAGTATGGAACGTTTGTATGGAAAAATTATTAAAAATATCATAGAGGAAAATATAAAAGGAAAAACTGGAGAAGACCAAGCAGGCTTTACGGTCAGAAAAACATGTATAAAACAAACAATGGAAAAAAACTGGCAAAGAATAGAGAAGTTCATCTAGCCTTCATAGACATAAGAACCAGTACCAACACAAAGATTATGAAACGCAATGAAAGAAATAGGCATTGACAAAGAACTAATATACGCAGTAAAAGCTCTCTACGAAAACAACACAGTGAACATAAAAATAGGATATAAAATAGGGAAGAGACTCCAAACATCAAAAGGCCTATTACAAGGATGCTCTACAACCCCATCACTATTCAACACACATTAAAAAAATGAAAGCCAAAATGTAGTGGAATGGGAGTCCCAATACGAGAAGATTACTTATATACCCCAAGTTTCGCAGACGACTAAGTAATTATAGCGCAAGATGAGGAAGACCTCAGTTATATGGTAAGAAAACTGAAAGAAGAATACACTAAAGCAGGATTAGCAATAAACTTTGATAAAACGGAATATCTAACAACAAAGGAGGGAAACGTGGAGAATCTAGAAGTCGATAACAAAATAATAATCAAAGGAGCGATAGATTTAAATATTTAGGAACCATCATTTCAAAAAACGCAACATCAGAAGAAGAGATTAAAGCTAGATTAGGACAAACGCGGACATGTATAAGACAATTAAATTCGATCCTGTGGGACAAACACATTACAAAGAGAAACAAAATACGCATATACAAATCAATAATACAAAGCATAATGACATACGGGTCAGAAACATGGACGATCAACAAAAGAAATAAATCTAAAATTAACGCGGTAGAGATGGAGTATTGGAGAAGATGTTGTAGAGTGACACGTATAGAGAGAATAACAAATGAAGAAATAAGAAGCAGAATGAACATCAAAGAGAACACAATAAACACCATTGAAGAAAACGATTAAAATGGTATGGACACATAAGATGGAGCAAAAATAATAGATGGATTAAGAAAATAACGGAGTGGAGCCCTATTGGGAGAAGAAAAAGAGGAAGACTCAGACGATCGATCGTGGAGAGACGATGTGGACGAGGCTATGGAGGACAGGGGTCTAACAGATGAAGACTGGGAAGATAGAAACGGATGGAATCAAAGGCTGAGAGAAGGAAGACAGCGTTAGCTGTAGAAAATCCTTGATATAGATATAGATATATATATATATATATATATATATATATATATATATATATATATATATATATATATATATATATATATATATATATATATATATTTATATATATTATAATTTTATCAAGGTAGTGTCTGTTATTCTGGTTCTTTTCCATTTAGTGCTTTGTAAAATTATATCATATAAATATTTGGAGTAGTGCACTAACAGAATGTCCTACAACTATATGTTTCGATTGTTTTGGCTTATACAATGTTCTGTATAAACATATCACTTTTATCTGAGTTGTAACTAAAACATCCTATGTCTTACAAACGTATTGTTTTCGTCGAGTACAATATTTTAAGCAGGGACGGATCCTGCCGTCTGTTGAGGGGGTGACAGGCTGTTCTTCAACTTGACCTTTTTTTTCACTAACAACTACACCGAAAATAATATTTTGGTAACCTCTTTGTGTCTGTCAGATATACTTGAATGTACGCTATCATTAAGTCGGTATTTTCAAAAAGTCGAAATCGACGGAAAAACTGCTCAAGAACTACTTCTCGATATATTAATTATCTTAGAATTTAAACGGGAAAATTGTGAAAGTGAATTTAAAAATCTTTTTGAAGAAGTTCTTGGGATCGCCGCTGATATTGGTGTAGAAAAAAGTGCCACGCAAAACAAGAGGACAAACTCGTCGGGATAATTATTATTCAAATGATCCTGAAAAGTATTTTAGGCAGTCCATTTAAATCCCTTCACTTGAAAGTGTGAAGACCTTAAGGATCGTTTTAGTGACTAAACATTAAATATTTATTATTTATTTATTCTATATGCGAAGTCTCACCTTTATGAAAGTTCCGAACGACAAGTAGAAACAGTTGAAAATGTGCAAAAATTTAGTACGCTTGCATATAAATCGATAGATGAATTTAAGAAATTAATTTTATCTGAATTGAGATTATGAGAACAAAAATTGAAAACCTTTATAAATAATGGACATGAAATTAAAATTCCTAAAACCGTGATAGATTTATTTAAGCAATGCGATCAAGATAAATTTCCATCTTTCCATTTTTTGCTTAAAATTTTAGCATCATTACCAGTTAGCGCTGCAAGTGCTGAAAGAGAATTTTCAACTTTAAGACGGGTTAAATTATAATGGGTTTAACTATGACGGAAAATAGGTTATTAGGATTATCTCTTTTAAATGTACATAGTAACATTCCATTAGATGTAGATAAAATTATAGACCGATACGGTGCACTAAGGAAACATAAAGTTAAATTAAATTAACTGAACTTTATTATTTTTATTATCACAAAAAAATTCTTCTTTCTCACATTTGGTTAATGTGGTTCCATGTTTGGCTGACGGGCCAAAACCAAGTCCGCACAAACGCTATTACCATTGTGTATTAAGGAATGACCTGACAATATTACATGTTTTCAAAATCATTGACTTCTGAGTGTTTCTGTGTATGTTTTTGTTGAGTCCTAATTGTACTAAGTGTGGTGTGAATGTTATTGGTGTAAAGCCTGTGGCTGATATAATGAGGGGGACAATGATGACGTTTTCTTGTTTCCATAGCCTTTTTATTTCCGTTGCAAGGTCTGTGTATTCGGAATTTTTTTCTGTGTATTTCGTTTGGATATTTGTGTCGTTGGAGACAGCTATGTCAATTAGATTTGTGATTTTTCCTTTTTTGCACTGAAAAGTAATATCGGATCTATTGGCGGAGACTGTTTTATCTGTATGGCTACTGATGTCCCAGTAAAGCTTGTAATCTTCATTTTTAAGTATGGATGTTGGTGTGTATTTGTAGTAGGGATCTATGTTTTCTATGAGTTTATACGTTGTGGCTAGTGCTTGGTGAACTACTTTAACAGCTGAGTCATGTCTGGCTGTGTATTCCGTTCCGGCTAATATTTTATATCCGCTTGTTTTGTGTTCTATCGTTTCTTTCTGCTGGTGGTGTTTCCTGCATCTGTCTTCTGTAATAGTTGTGTCTTTGATGATATGTTTTGGTAGTTTCTGTTTAATATAACTTTATCCTGGATGGCAAGTAAGAAGCCTTCTATTTTAGGGAATAGCTGCCCATCCTGTAACCAGGTGTATGATTGTTTTTTATTTACGTGGTCTTGTTCTATGTGGTATTTGTGTTTTCCGTAGAGTGTTTTCTCTGACCACGTTTACTTCTTTTCCTGTTGTAATTGGGTTGTGACTCTGTGTCACTGCTGAGTGGCCTGCCCGGGATAAGTCGAGAGGTGTGTAGTTGTCTGCTTTCACTGTCGCTGTGTGGTTTGCTTTTAGTGAAAAAATTTCCTAAGTGCTTGTATTTGTTTTATGTGTAGTGATCTGATGTCTACAATTCCTCTTCCTCCTGCCTTCCTCTCGATGCCACAGTGATTCGGCATGAACATGCTAGCGGGACAATATTCATGACGTAATTTCCAGGAACCACTGATAACGACTTGTAAACAACCCCTCCCATTTAACGAATTCCAAGAATTAATTTGTTTATCACCTCATAAAGGTATCTTATCAGGGGGTCAAAGTAACCCTTATAAGAGAGGTCATTTTCATTTGCAAATCAGTTGCATTTTATGCACACTTGTGATAACATATTTTAAAATTGGTAGCAAAGTGAAACGAGTTTTTTGTGATGGAATATTCTGTTGAAGATATGTACTCTATTATGACTTATATTTTTTATAAAAAATATGTATACTTTTGGTGTAATATCAATTTGTAAATGTATAGATAAATCCAGCAAATTTTACATTAATTATAAACTTTAAAAGTAGCAACTTTTTTTATCCACATATATCCACCTAGATTTTTCTATATGTAATACCTACAACATTCAGGCACAGATTCATATATATTATAGACCCCGAAAAGGCCCGAAAGTAAAATTATTTTATTTTTTTCAGAACGAGTCGTGACTATGACGAAAATGAAGTTTTTTGAAGAATGGCTAAAACATGACAAAACTGAACGAAACAGTGGCATTTTTTAATATATAAGTGAAAAATTCAATATGTCTGATGTTTCTGACGATTCTCTAAAACGACTCAAAATGAAAATATCAAGCCTTTCAGCAAAATTCAATCAAAAGTGGACTTCTTTAAAGTGTAGCAAAGAAATGTTTCTAATCAAACATAAAGATTGGTTAGAGGGATCCGGAATCGAAATAAAGATGTATGTTAACCAGCCGTGCACTTCAACATCATCAGCGGCTCTTTCCGTAGGGCGACCCAGAAAATCATTTGAAGACTCATCAACGAAAACGAAGAGACGGAGAGTAGAAGATCTTTTGGAATCGCGAAGTGCAAGTGAGCTTATTACAGCAGCTGAGTTAGCTACTCGAAAAGAAGGGCATCGAAGTGTTGCTAAACAGATCCATAACGTCGCGGTCAGTGAAACTAGAGAAAAGAGTAAGTGTTCTGAACAAAGTCGGCAGTTAACACCAGACGAAGCTTTAGCTTATTATGTGGACTCGAAATCAACTTCTCACTCATATAAACAAACAAGAAAATGGTCAATGAAAGCGGGACATCAAGTGTATCCATCGTTTTATAGTTTAGGTAAGTCCAAAGTTTCTTGTTGTCCTTCTGACGAATATATTTCTGTGGCTGAATCTGGAGCTGAAATTAAACTTCACGCGATTTTGGATAAAACGGCTGAACGATTAGTTAAAGCTCAGACGGAAATCATTAGAAGTGTGTTACCTCGTTCATATTATACGTTGGTAAGCAAATGGGGCTGTGATGGGAGTTCGGGGCATAGCACGTATAAGCAGAAATTTGAGAACACTAACGCTACAGACGAATTTTTGTTCGTATACTCATTTGTCCCTTTGAGACTGCTTGATGGCGAAACTGTGATCTGGCAAAATCCAAGACCTTCCTCTACTTTATATTCCCGTCCTATTAAGTTTATTTTTGCCAAGGAGACAAAAGAGTTTACGAGAGAAGAAACTTCTAAAATTTTAGATGAAGTAAGTCAGCTTCTTCCAACATTGTTGTTGACAATGACTGATGGCAAAGTGTGCAATGCCTTAACAGACACAAGTTCAACACAAAAGTGTTATATTTGCGGTGCCACCCCGTCTACTATGAACGAGGAGTCAAAGAAATATCCCAACAACGAAGAACGCCTTGCATTTGGTTTATCTACTTTACATGCATGGATCCGCACGTTTGAATGTTTGCTTCACATCAGCTATCGTTTAGAAATAAAAAAGTGGCAAGTCAGGGGAGATAACGACAAAGCTATTGTGAAGCAACGCTCACAAGAGATACAAAAAGTGTTTAAAGATCTCGTATGGGTCTCATTGTAGATAAACCAAAACCTGGGTATGGTAACACAAACGATGGAAACACAGCACGTAGATTTTTTTTTCCAAAGCTGAATTGAGCAGCGAAATTACAGGATTAGACGTAAACCTTATTCGTAGATTTCATGTAATTTTAAGAACTTTGTCATCGGGATATGACATAAATTATATAGAATTCGAAAAGTTGTGTGTTGATTCTAGAAAATTATACCTTGATCTGTATTCGTGGTATTCCATGCCCGTTACTGTGTATAAAATTCTTGTACACAGCGCGGAAGTTATAAAGTCTTTTCTTCTTCCCATTGGACAACTCTCCGAAGAAGCCCAGGAGGCAAGAAATAAAGACTGTCGTAGATTCCGTGAACGGTACACCAGGAAGCGGTCACGTATTGCCACAAATACAGATCTTTTGAGAATGCTTTTAATTACGTCTGATCCTGTTATCAACTCGTATAGAGAATTACGGCGAAGAAAATTTACTTCTTTGCCATCGGAGGTTCTGCAGTTGATTATCCCACCTTCATTGCCATCCGAAACACCATCAGTAAGTCATCATCGCGAATTAAATGAGGAGGATTATTTACTCTCTGAATATTCTACTGAATGGGAGAGCGGTGATGACGACTCATCTGATGGTGATTAGTAGGTTTAAGTATTTTTTTATTGTAATTATTATTCTTATTTTATTGTGTGTTGTAGTTGCTTATAATTCATGCCTTAGTATATAAGTTATTTAATATTATATTTCTTTTACTTATACACCTTGTTATTGTAAATAATTGATATATAGATACTGTTATTGTACTAATTTATTTTAAAAGAAATAATATTTTGTAAATTAATAAATGTGGGTACTATCATTATGATTTTTATTTTTTTCCTAGAAATTTCTTTGTAAACAAACATGATTGTGCTTTTCACACATAATGAGTAGGTAGACGTATGTAGCTAATTAAAGAACAATTAGCGACAATAGTGAACAAATGAGACACATTAGTAAACCACTTCCGTCTTGCAGCTACATATTTCGATTAATACAGATACAGTACACATTTTTCAACTTTTTTTTTTTTTCTTAAAATAGCTTAAGATACCTGGAATATACATAAACAATTGAAATAAGTGAAGAAATAATATTGTACCGCTAGCTTGTACTAGTCGAGACACTGTGCGATGGTAAGTTTTTCTTTGCATGCGTTGGGGTGTTTAATTTTCTGTATTTGGTAAATTGAGAACATATAAGGATCTGAATGTTTTCTGTCTGTTTGTGACCATTTGATGATACCAAATGAATATGTGAGTATAGGTATAGCCAACGTGTTGATGGCTTTAGTGAGATATTTGGAGTTGAGTTTTGTTTGTAAAAGTTTCGCGAGTCTATTTTTGAATTCGGTTCTGAGCTCTGTTTTGATGTGAGTATGGTTGAGTTTGGTGCTTTGTTAGAAGCCTAGATATTTGTATGTTTCTTTGTCGAACATATTATCGAGTGTTTCATTGTTGATGGTTTCTGTCTCATGGTGGCTGTTCCATTGGCCTTTGTTGATGTGGAGCACTTTACATTTACTTATACCAAATTCCATAAGGTGAATATTTCTGTGATTTTGAGGAGTTCTTTCAGCTGTATTTTTGTGGCAGCGTAGAGTTTTATGTCATCCATATATAGGAGATAGTTTATTTTATGTTGATTCACTTTTTGGTGTCTGATGTTGAAGCCATGCTCTGTTCTGTTTAGTGTATTTGAGAGTGGATTGAGACAGAGGCAAAACCATAGAACGCTGAGCGAGTCTCCCTGAAATATACCGTCTGATGTACAGCTCTTTTGTTGGGACGCGTTCGATTTGTGTTTCTAGGCGTATTTTGGTTTTCCATGTTTTCATAATTTGCGCGAGAAATTGCCTGAGGTTTTGGTTGATTTTGTAGATTTCTAGGGCTCTGATTAACCAGCTGTGGGATATGGAGTCGAAGGCTTTTTTATAGTCTATGTAACAGATGTAAAGGTTTCTGTGTTCTTTTCTGGTTTGTCCCATAATCGCGCTATCTATCGACTATGCTCGACTACTTTGCCTGCATCCCTTCTGCTCTTCTATGAGAATATTATTATCTATTAGGTGTTCTATTTTCTTGGAAAATGTGGCCGTGATAATCTTGTATAGGGGTGGAAGATAGGTCGGTAGTTTGAGGAGTTTGTGGTGTCTGAGCTTTTGGGTTTGACGTATGTTATTCCTTGTGTAAGGAAAATGGGGAATGTGTGTGGTTCTAGAATAGCTTTGTTGATTTGGTATGTGAGTGCTTCGTGCGTGGTGGTAAACTATTTGTACCAGAAGTTTTGAATATTGTCTGTTCCAGGGCATTTCCAGTTGTGCGTGTGTTTGACTGTTTCTGTAATTTCTTTGGTAGTTAATGTGAAATTTTCTTGTTCTGTCACATGTTTATGTTTTTCTTCTTCGGCTTTGGTCGAGGGGGTGTTATTATTTTATAGTTTGGGTTCTGACCAGATACTTTTCCAGTAATATATGAGTTCTTGTTTGTTTGATGGTTCAGTCACTGTTATATGTTTGTTGTAGATAGTTTTCCGGTAGAACTGTTTTTCGCTTCTTCGGAAGAGGTTGTTGGTGTCTTCCCTCTCGTTTGGTTCTTTGTATCTACGGAGTCTTGCGGCATATATGGATAGTTTTTGTTTCAAGGTATCAAGGATTTCTCGCAGCGTTCTGTTGGGAGACTTGGATTTGATCTCGTCTACACCCTGTGTGACACATTTGGACGCGTTCCCGTTTACAAACTGGGTAAGGTGTCCTAGATCTCTCCTGATGTTTTGGATTTTGTTTTCTATTCTTATTTGCCATTTGAATTTTGGTTTTGTGCTGTTGGGGTTTCTTTATCGTTCGTGTTAGAATGGTGATTGCTGCTGCGTATATTATTGTGTGAATGTCTTCGATTATGCTTAATGATTGATCGAGCTTATTATTATTATTATTATTATTATTATTGATTATACGTGTAAGAATAATTACATGTATTTTCACCTCCTATTTTTAAGTTTTTATAAAATTTGTTACAGTAATTATTATATAATATAATTATTTAATTGTTAATGTAAAAATATTATAAGACATTTTACAAATTATTGTATATTTTTAATTCAACAACAAATATATATAAAAGGTTATATATATATATATATATATATATATATATATATATATATATATATATATATATATATATATATATATATATATATTATGTTAACTTCATAAAGTTTATTTGGCTTAGAAATTATTTTTTAAACCCTTTTAACATTAAGATATGTGAGATTTATACTTTATAGAGTTATTAGGGTTAGTATAAACACACTTTTATATTTTTACTATTCATTTTATTAGGTTGACCCGGGAAGAGGGGATCGCCCCAATCGCCTCGGATCCATTCCTGATTTTAAAACTGATTTCCACATAGAATGCGGAATCTTAAATTCTGCGTCGATTCCATTTGATCTACCATATAAATGGAATGTTCTAAAACATCACAAAAAGGATGTATTTTAGTTCACTTCTACAGATTATCTTAAAACTATTATTTATTTTTGGCCAGGTTTATTGTAGTGCTGTATAAAAACCAAGTATTTTGTCTCTTTTAAAAATATGTTCCAGAGTTTTTGTTTCTTGATCGAAAGACATTGACTTCTAAAAATGTATTGATCTCGAGCAATTTGTGAGTTGAAATATAATATTTCATCTATAATCTTCCGAAACTATATAAAAATAGGATATATACTAGCTGGTTTTACATAAACTGTTATAAAATGTGACGTCTGCGTCTAATTTACAAAAATAATATTCTAAAACCTTGTCAAGATTAATTTATTTTGTGCATCTTTATTTTTTATTCATTTTTTTTTTTGTTGGTAATAAGAACAATTTTTTAGTTCTGGTGAATTTATCGTGTATACAGAGTTCCAAAATTATTGCATTTTTAATAACGTTATATCTGAAGTTGAAGATATTTTGTTTATTGGAAATAAAAAATAATTTGTAATTTCAGTTATATAATTAAAATGTAAACAGCATTGTCATTGTTAGTCTTTAAAGTCGCCTACCTCTTCTACTACTACATCATTTTTATTTATAATCAAGATGATTTGTGGTTTAAGTTACATATTTAAAATGTACACAGTGCTCCAAATTTATTACATGTTTAATACCGTGGATAGAATTAATCAAAGATATTCTTGATATAAATGGTTTTAGCAAACTTTCTTTGTGTTTGAAACACTATCCTTAATCGTATATATAAAATTATAGAAAATTAAATTTTAAATTAAAAGAAATATATCCTCTGTTATTGTATTGTGAGTAATCAACGGCATACAACGTTCTCAGAGTTGGTGAGACTAACTGAATAAAATTCCTTGTAATTTATAAATGATTTTAGCTAACTTTCTTTATATTTGAATCTTAAGTCACTGAAGTCCTATGCGTAAAATTATAAGAATTTTAATAAACTACCAGAAATTTAAAGAAATATTTCTCCGAAAATCTTCCGGTATTTCATCGTAAGTAATCAACGACATACAACGTTCTTAGAGTTGGTGAGATAAAAATTTTACAAGTTTCTTAACACAAAATGATTTTAATGAACTAACTTCTGTCATGTTGTTATGATTACCCAAAAATATATATATTTTTTTAGCAATAACCGGTGACCGTGTAAAGTTGGTCTTGCGCAATTAGTGTTCCGGACCGTGATTACCTTTAAAATAAAATTAGCTACCTGATAGCCAATAAATGAATATAGAGTTTAGTGGTAAAAGTTTAAAAACAAATCTTAACTAATAAAAAGGAATTATGTTGTCTTTGGTATCTATCCGTTGGTCACCAGTCATAATGAACATTACTAATTGCACTGTTTTGATATTTCGTAGCTTTTAATCCCGGTTGATTACCCAACTTTCCAAACTTTCACCGTTCTGTCATGCCGCATAGTTTTTTTTTGATACTAGAAAAATTATCAAGCAAAATGCACTCGCGATAATTCTCGCTCTATTACACTTAGACTACTTCAGAATTTTTTCAAAATTTTTTTGATAGGACTTTTGAGATTTTTGGCCATATAAATAACACAAAGAAAAGTGTGCGCAAGTATTTATATTATCTATATTTTAAACTCGTATTTTTACAAGCTTTCATTTGACACTCCACTCGATGACCTGGTAAAAAAAAATTTTGACCTACGATTTCACCCCGAAACAATTCCTATATTTCTGCCAAATTTCAACTTTCTACGTCAAATAATTTCGGAGAAAATGAGGTGTGAAGGGACAGACAGATAAACACCGAAGTGATCCCTTGAGTGTTCTACAGAACACTAAAAAAATAAATGAGCATCGTAAAGCTAATAAACAGAATAAATTTAAATATTTTAAATGAAATATCTTATGTTCTCTGATCAATACAACTATAACTTCTTGGTGATTTTAAATGACATATGTTTAATACCATAAATAGATCAAACGTTATCTATGGTCTTTGTTATGATCAAGGTAAACGATATGAAATATATTTTAGATCAGAAGTTGCTTACTTACTAAAAAATATACAAGGTTTTAATTAAATAAAGTTTATTTGTCTCCACAGTGCTACAACATGTATTTATTTGTTTCATAATATGTTTCAAGAATAACAATAAATAAATACTTCTTATAACGCCGAGAGACAAATAAAACTTTACTTTTTTTAAATAAAATCCTACATATTTTTTTGCCATCACGTAGACAACTTTTGATTTAAAGCATATAGGATACCGTTTACTTTGACAATAACAAAGACCTAACACAACATTTGTTCCAAGACAGAACATCTGTTTTTAATGCATTACTATATGGTACTAGTTATATACTCAAGACGAAGACAAAGAAAACGAGGATGTCGCAAATACTGATAGCGACATATAACAAGAACGATGAGTACTAAAGCACATTTTGATACACTCTAGAAGGAGCCAGATGGCATGTTTTGGGGCTAAGTGAAAAAAGATGAGCGTGAGAGGCTGCATCTGCTCCAGAGAACTAACCTGAAAGAGAAAAGCATAGACGATTTATCCAACACAATAACTGACGTTGTTCTAAATGCCCACTAAGAAAATTTCTATGGCAAACCATAAATCTAAATCAAAAATACCAAACACATATCCAAACCCTGTTAGATAGAAGGAGAGCTGTTTCCAGGAACTCTCGTGAATACGAAAAATTAAACAAGAAATTAACAAGAGATAGGAACACGAGTATGATAGATGAAGCTATACAAGCAAATATAAACCTTGGCGCCTTAAGATCCAAGATGAGCAAAGAGAAAGCAGAGGAGAAGTAAGAGCCACAATAGCACAGCTAAAAGGCCACGCGTGTCCTGGTGAAGAGCAGCCAAAATGTTGAAGAATGGCGGAACTGAGTTATGCATTATTTTTAACAAGTACTTGAAATAAAGTCAAATACCTAGTGGATGGCAAAATGTAGAGGTCATTTTATTGTTCAAAAAGATGCGAACCAGCTTGTGTCAAGAACTATCGAGGCTTATAGGTAACCTCCTCAGCTATTTACCAAGATCATCACGAAAAGGCTGACTATCAAATTTGATTTCTATCACCTTAAAGAACAGCCAGATTTAAAATTGGTTTTTAGCACTATAGATCACATTCATACAGTTCAAAACGCTCATCAAAAGTGCACTGAATACACGTACCGCTATACTTGGCTCATGTAAACTACCGGAATGCCTTTGATTCTCTTGAAGTATGAACTGTGATAGAGGCTATGAACCAAGCAAGGATTGATTCCAGATACTTTACACTGATCCAGAGCATCTATGAGAATGTCACGATAAATGATGGCTGGCGAACGGAACAAATAGTTGTACAAAGGAGAGTCCGGCAGGGAGATCCAATCTCTCACTGGTACTGGGTATGCCTTTAAGGAACTTGAGTGGATGCAGAAGAAATCTCTATAGACCGAACATTCCTTAATCACCTTCGTTTTGCCGACGACTTAGTGCTGATAAGTAACGATTTCGACGTACTGTCGTCGATGCTCAATCAATTGAAAGAAGCATAAAAAAGAGAGTGGGTTTGTCTATGAACCTTGACAAAATCAGGATAATAGCACCAGCTCCTGGTCAAGTTTATGTTGACAATGCAAACATAAAGGTGGTAAACGAATATGTATATCTGGGACATTGGACGGCACTTGGACGGTGGCACCAGACTTCGAAGATCGGCGAAGGGTAAGCTTAGCTAGACTGCACTCAGAAAAGTTGAGTCATATTCTGGAAGAACACCAGATTGTCACGATATGAGGAGGAGAGTATTTGATACGTGCAGTGATGACTTATGGTATTGAGACAGTGACTTTGTCTCAGAGAAGTGCTAAAAAGTTGAAGAAACAACAGAATCGCGCAATCGATGGAAAGAACGATGCTCGGCATTAGAATAAGGGACCATAGCTCAAGACTGGGGTCACCGATGTGATCGAGGGAGCAGCAGGACTAAAATGGCCATGGGTAAGACACATAGCTCGAGGTCCTAAACGACAAATAAAACAACGCCAGCTTCTGTGTTGGATGCTCCCTAATAATATCTGGCACGAAACGCAGGACGTTCCCAGCTCCGATGCGGGAATGATATGCCATGGGTGGCATGCAGGGGCATCGATGGGATACACCACGCCCAGGACCGCAGAGCATGTGAAAAGGGGATGGAAGAGGCCTAAGTTCAAGAGTGGACGGCGCTGGTCTGAAAGAAGAAGACTAATTATGCAATCTATTATTCAAGATTAAAGGTATTTATTAAACATATGTAATTTTGAAAATCACACCAAGAAGTTAGCTGTTAATGAGCGAAACCAGATATAATATTTTATTTAAAAATAATTATATTTCAATCTATTTTATATTGCTTTGCAATACTCATGTGTTCTTATTGATAATAGTATCTCAAACGGCCAACTTGAAAAAATCGTGCTTTAAAAGATTTTTTATTTTCTAGGAAGTCTCTAGGTAGAGTACTTTGATAAAAAAAAAATGATCTTTATTTGCTTATTCATAAAAATCTGCGGAGATTAATTTATTTTAACACCATATTATGTCAATAGTCCTTGTTAAAAATTTTTATTCAGTCCAATCTCAATGCTTATCACTGCCAACTATGCGAACATTGACGGGATTTTCTTTAGCAAGTATTTCTTTAAATTTAATGGTTTACTTAATCTTTTTTATAATTTAACATACAGGACTCCATTTACCTCATGAGAAATAGTGTTTTGAACACAAAAAATTGGATAAAAATTATTTATAAATAACTAGAATATTTTTAAATTAATTCTGACCCACGTAATTAAAATATTCACTAAACTCGAAATACTTAAATTAGGTTAAAATTTTTTCCTGGGGTCTTCAACAGAAAAGGGCGGGAAGTTTCTCATAAAAAATTTTAACTATTTTATTACCCCCTTTCCTTATCAGAAACTTCTCAGATTTCTCGACTCCAATGAACCATAGGAAAGGGTAATATAGCCATCATATTTTTTATAAAGGCATTTGAGTAACTACAACCCCCACTCTTTTTTATGTTCTTAAATTGGTTTACTGTTTTATATTAAAAATTTATATTCTCCAAACCAGAAAAAATACTCATAAAGGCAATTGAAACTAAAACAATCATTAAGCAACCTCCATCCCTTTCCTCAGACAGATAGTACTTGAAAACCACGATTATGAAGATGCTGAATATATGACACAGAAATCCAATAGAGGAAAAAGAAAGTGGGTCATGGAAGGTAACATTAAAAAAACAGAATACATGTGTAAGCGGCGGAAGAAGAAAAAACATATAGTGCTGGTTGAACAGCAGCAAGAAATAAAAATAAATATAAATATTTTGAAAGGCGCACGAATATTAGCGAATAATGGATGAAAGTAAATAAACATAGAAACAACTAGGGAAGAAAAGTAATAAGACAATTCAACAACGTATTGTGAGTTAGAAATAAATTAGATGTTGAAATAAACACCGAATTTTTTTTTTCTACAACAGCATTGTAAAAAGTATAACCACATACCGAAGTGGTGGCTGCCGGGAACTCACAAATTGGACGGGGTAAGAACATGACAGAATTTAGGATATTATGAAAGTCAAACACAACAATAACGGAAGATATTGGACAAAATAAATTAAAATCGGGTATGGCCCTGTGCAAAGGATGGGTGAAGATCGAATTACCCCAGCAA
>JAHKBH010001704.1:0-27500 GCA_019049505.1 Pachyrhynchus sulphureomaculatus
TCGTTTATACAAGCTATAGACTTCATCTTCGCATTGCAGGATATATATATATATATATATATATATATATATATATATATATATATATATATATATATATATGTATATATATATATATATATATATATATATATATATATATATATATATATATATGATGATTTTTTTCACGAACATAGAACTTTTCATTTCGTTGCTATTTTAACGTCCCTAAAATAACAGAATTCCTTAATATTATTCCGAATCATCTTTAAAACAGTGTTAGACTATATAAAATCTGCCTTATCAGTACAGTAGATCTATATAAATATGGCCCTTGTTACTGAAGCTAGCGTTCATTTACTCCAATACATAAAGAAAAAACAACTTTAATGTCCCTCAAAATTATTATTCAATATCAAATTCAATTTGACTGCCTTAATTATAAATTTTCGATGAATAAATTATACGTTCTAGACTACATAGGTCACAAATTGATTGGCTTTCGTCCAACTTAGAAAATAGTAAAATATATGTGAAGATTTGTAACACTTTATCTTCAGAATATTGAATCAATTTAGACGTCCCGCAGTGTTTGGGCTACCGATATTTATTATTTATATGAATGAACTGTTTATTCCGGTCTTGAGGAACTAGAGGATATTATTGATAGAGCACTTGAAGATTTTATATCATGGTATGATAAAAATAGCGGATCCCGTGCCATAACGGTGTAGCTGTAGAGGTCTTCCATGGTATAGTTCCGGCTTACAGTCACCATTGTCATATTAACTTATTAATTTATTCAAGT
This sequence comes from Pachyrhynchus sulphureomaculatus, assembly GCA_019049505.1. Taxonomy (NCBI): domain Eukaryota; kingdom Metazoa; phylum Arthropoda; class Insecta; order Coleoptera; family Curculionidae; genus Pachyrhynchus; species Pachyrhynchus sulphureomaculatus. The sequence goes on from JAHKBH010001704.1 coordinate 791, forward strand.
ATATTTGGCTGGACCATATACATAGGTAGTAGCTATTACAGAAATAAATAAGGCCTGTGGCGTAACTATTGACATAACAATTTTACAACTAATCTGTAGGGCCAATAGGCAGCGTCCCTACAGATTGCGATGTAAATAGGTAATCTGAGACAACTTCTCCCAATATTGAGAGATTAAATGAAGTCGAATCACAATTTGTAGATTGTTCCGGCAGAGTGTAAATCGTGCGTAGTGGGATCGGGGTAATTTCGTCCTGTGCAAGTTTACGCAGTGATGGCGACTAAAGGAAGTACAAAGGAATACTATCGAATCGAGTTACTTGTGAAAACATTTCGAGTCTATTTGAAAGAAAATCATCCGATTTCAAAGTTATTATGATATGTGATAATTATTCATTCTTTTAATTTTTTAGCCCAGTACCTCTTCCCTCTTTTTTCCGTTCGTATTGTAGTTGAAGCTGAGAAATCGGAATTCTTAGAATTAGTTCCTGTCAATTTGGAGTAACTTTCCGACAGTTCCTCTACAATCGTGCGAGGCATCGTCAATGCTCTTTACTTTTCGAGATTAGAACACTGAATCCACATTCATCCCTGAATACACCTGGTATATTTGCAAGCGAATTGTCGGAAAGTTATTCCAAATTGACATTGTCTAGTCTCAACAACCACGAATACTCATTAAATCAAGGCCATGAAAGCGTCTGTTCCATGTAGTAAAATATATTATTAAAGCACTGCTTGATTTTTGTTGTTTTGAAGAAATGTACTAACACATGCAAATACCACGGCAGTCTCTCACGAAATGATAGAACAGCAATTTATTGGCCCCACAAATTAAGTCCAAATTTGCATATCGGTAGGTGCCGTAAAATACAAATCTATGTTCCGACATTTGAATGACGCTGACGGATATCACGACAACCTATATCTATATAGGATAGAGAACTGGGTTATTAGGGTGGGGAGCTGAACGATAAAAAATGGTAAAACAGACTTTTTACTTTTAAGGACAGAAAGAAATTTGGTATTTCGTTTATTACTTGAAATCATAGATAAATTTAAATCACTTATAATCACATCCTAGTTTCCTCTATATACCATTTCGGACTGACTGTAAACAATAAAAGTAATATATGCTTTTCAGGTTCCTGGAGTTTCGCAACACTGTAAAGGGCAGATAAAAAGGTATTCGAGATATCTCCCGCAGACTTCCTTCTTCACATTTATATATTTAACAAATACATATTATTTATTTAAAAAAACTCAATATTTGTTTTATTCTCGGAAACAAACACAAAAGTTAAGATTCTTATTATGGTACTGAAACTATTTAAAATCTATCCACTACTCTTTTACTCCCTTCTCCAGAACAATATTACTCAAAACATATAGGTTCCTGTACTGCTGCAAATACAATGACCGACGAAAATTCGGAACAATATTTTTCCTGATACAGATATTTTTAAACGAGGTTTTTTTTCTACAAATATAATAATTCCTTTACCGACGAAAGTCGGTATATTAACTGATAGGCACATTATAATGTAATTATAAAAAATCAGAAGAAGGGCTTTAGAACTTTTTAAATTTTCATTCCTCAACTCTAAGAACAGACCACCTCCCATCCATATAATCCTCTATATTTTTGACCATAAATAATTAAAAATATTAAAAAAATAAGACGATTTTTAGATCCTACGACTCCAAGCAGCCAAAAAAAAAATTAAAAACGATATATATATATATATATATATATATATATATATATATATATATATATATATATATATACCACTCCAAATCTCCACAACAATTAATCGTTTTAATCCCTTATATGTGCCATTATAAATATTTTATTTCTATTGTTACGGAATATTTGTGAATTTTCTTAACAAAAACCAGAATCAACTTTCATTTTTTCAATGCTAAAAAAAAAACAAAATTTATTAACCATACTCTTTTACTTCACCCCTCCCCTTTAAGCAATAACACTTAAAAACTATAGATTTCATTCTTATTTTAAACATTTTGAAATCAACGTCTCATTTAGTTCGAGAGCTATCATGCCAACAGACAGATGGATAGACCCATGGAAATTATGATTTTTATGATCTATGGGCCCTAAATCGTGAATAAATGCAAAAATCTCGGAGGGTAATTTTTTAGCAAGGAAAGTAAAAATCGGCAAAACGTCAGTACAAAAAATTGAGCAGAAAAAGGGCTTCAGGGATGTTTACAACCGAAACCTAATATCGTGTTCTACATACTATATCTATTTAAATTGGTAGTAAAGAAAAAAATAACATAATTTTTGATTCCTCAAATGTACTCGAGAGAGAGAGAGAGAGAGAGAGACGTATAACCGATATATTCAAAGTAGCCCATCTAGCTACCCTTCCACGCTTTTTGCCCTGTTTGACTGTGGATAGTTATGCATAATATTTGTTGATTATCCCGACCACCTTCCACTGAAGCAATATGTCCTAAAAACTTCTTTTTTCCTTCTCCAGGAAGACAAGTAAAAAGGTCGATCAAGAACAGATTCACACCAGTTCAGATATATTAATACTCGTATCAAACAATAATCAACCAGAACCGATTTTCATAAAGGTGATCAAACAATTTTCGTTTACACTGTAAAAGTGAGATTGGCTATATGAAATTACCAACCAAAATGAAATAAAATGAGGAATATGTGACATCATTTTCAACTGAAACTCACATTCCTCTTTAGATATTATTTCTGTCCAAATTGAAAAAATGAATAAATAATACGAATTTTGAATTTCGTCGTTCTAGGAATTCTGAAACACTCACCGCATCCTAACCTTAGTCCACTCCTATAATTCTTTATCTAGATACTATAGGTAGTTTTACTTAAAAAATTTTTATTACAGTAACGAAATATAAATAATATATATATATATATATATATATATATATATATATATATATATATATATATATATATATATATAAATATATATGTTACATTGGAGGTTTTCACGGATGGTGAAATGTAATACATTAAAATTCCGGGTTTCAATCCGTTCGTCTAACAATGAATTTACACGACGTTTCGCCAAAATCTCATTTAGCATTTTCAAGTGCTTTTGCTGCTGCTGCCGCTCAAAACTAACAGCTTCGAGCGGCAGCAGCAGCAAGATCACAGTATCGAGTAGCAGCAGTAAGAGCACTTGAAAATGCCAAATGAGATTTTGGCGAAACGTCGTACAAATTCATTGTTAGACGGACGGATTGAAACCCGGAATTTTAATGTATTACATATATATATATATATATATATATATATATATATATATATATATATATATATATATGGTATATATATAGTATCTGTATATATATTTATATATATATATATATATATATATATATATATATATATATATATATATATATATATATATAAATAAGGAGACCAGATCAAAAGAAGCCAACACAAAACCCCTGGAGACAACAAAGTCATTAGTTATTTCCATTCTTACTTAACACTTTACTCTCATTGAGTCGATTGACAATTGTATAAATTAAAATTACTGGATTTATTTCAAAATGGCCGAGCACGTGTCAGTTGGGAAAAAATGTATGATATAACTTTTAGATTTGAATAATGCTATTAATTCCCAAGTATGATTTTCTTTTAATTGAAAAAGTAAATTAACAAACCTATATTTGATTGTTGTGAATTATCATGTATAAGAATAAGTTCGGTGTTAATTATTGTTTTAAAATCATGTGTCACCACTTCCTTTCCCGCAACTGATATAGATCGTTTTATCCTTGGACAGAGAGCCAACTGCGATTATTTAGTAAGTACCCTTTTATTCCAATAACTCTGTCTTTTAAAAATATAAAAAATGATAAAGAGCCTCTTACCTTTCTTCTTTTTGAAGTATGGTATTTTCTTCTAGTGGTTCTCTGGCTGATGAGGTTTCTTTCTATGTCTCCAAGGTTCTAAAGATGATGTACGATTTGGCATCGAAAGCTCGATATTAGAATAAAACTCCAGTTACTAAGAACTTGGAGTCCTTTTTGTATACTCTGTAATCCTAAAGGCTATCCCTAAGCTGGAACCCTCTTGGTTATATATATATATATATATATATATATATATATATATATATATATATATATAGATATATATAATATATATATATATATATATATATATATATAATATAACATATATATATATATATATATATATATATATATATATATATATATATATATATATTCGCGTCATCGCGAGTTATGCAAACAGACTAACAAACCGATGGAAACACGTTTTTTGTGACCTAGTCACCCTGAAATGTGAAGAAATGCAAAAATCTCACAGGGTGAAATAAAATTTGGTTTTAGCTTAAGTGGTTATCTGTTATTATTATCTCTCGGATGTCAAATGAATGCGAGCTCTCCATTGATCGATAATCGTCTTTTTTTGTTAGTATTAGACTTTTAGTCGACAATAAAAGCCTTATTATTAGGAATAATAATATTCTTTCCCTCATGAAATAAATAACAAAAAAAAATAACTAATGTTACAAAAAGATCTGTTTTTTAGCTAACAAATAAATATTTAAAATACAGTTGTTCTTATTACACTCCCGGTCTTTCCATTTTCTTCATAGATCCTTCTCCTTTATGCATTTATTTTTATAAAAGTCTTCTTTCGCTTTTATATTATCTTGCGTTGAAGCAAAAATAATTCTTTGCATAGCAGAAATCGGCATTTCGACAAAAAGAGTTTAGAAGCGTCGCAACTATATATATTAGCAACAAGTTACTCAAAAACTGGCTAATCTACAAAAAATAACAGGTTAAAAAATACAACAGTTTAGAGATAAATAAGTATAATATTAAAAAAAGGGTTGTCCTTTGTTTAGAAGATTACAACTAACAAACTTGTCCCAGAGTTTCTATTATGCAGCATATCTTACATGCACATAAAAGACATTAATATGGCGCAATCATATATTAGAGTAAATAGTAAAGAAAAATGTCTACTAATTTACAGTATGTTTTACTAATTACGAGTACTTTTAATCGTATTTAAATACCGTTTTCAAGTTATAATGTAGGCTAAACTAGAAACGTAGAAAGTAACAAACTGTTATAGGCACATTTCATTACTTTATTGGCACAATTTTGCATGTGTATAACTGTGATTCAAACGCTTAGTCACCGTACCCAATCTCTCTGAAGCAATCCTGTTTAGTATTTCCAACAATGTCTGGATCTTTGGTGGTTGTATGTCAGGTAATGACTTATTTTTAAATATAAAAATATAAGAAATTCAATTGGCTAGATTTTGGATAAATCTTGAGCTTGTATTTCACTTGTGTGGAAAAAATTCAATTTGTTTGCAAGAGTTAGGTTAGTAGAAATATCTCTTTTTGACTACAGTTAGTAATCAATTTGTTAAGAATTTCTTTAATTGTTTTTTAAACTTAAGCATCTATGTATCACTCCAGTTGAAGTGAATTTAGGTAGTATAATATTTAGGACTGATACTTTAGAAAAGGTTTCTACTTTGTTAGGTTAAAAATATCATAATTATAACATTTTCTTAAAGCTCGCAGACTAATGGTATTAACCCAAAATATGATGCCTGAGGTAGAAGATGAAACTAAACTCTTCAGCTCAAATCATTTTTTTAATTTTTACATCGATTAAAATATTTTTTATCGATATTATTATCTATTACAATTATAAAAAATAAAAATGCAATAAGAATTTTAACTTAAGGAAAAAAAATTTCAATTCAAATACAAAATAATTCTTTGTGCTTTGAGAATCGATTAAAAATAGTTATATACTCTCATAATAAACCGTATACTTAAAGAATTTATTTGGAACACATGCGCCTAAGACATTATTTTAAAAGCTAAAATAAAATTTGAGACTAGAATAAATGCTTAGCAATTTACTTGCTTTCCATCTAATCTTCTGTCGTTTGCTAAACTTGTGTTATCGTTGAGCCAATCAGACATGGAAAAAAGAAAATAATCGTACTTACCACAGTGTATTCTGACATATATACTGGATATCTGCCTTGCGATTGCCTAACTAGTATTACACTCATTTGAATCAAATAAACACTATAAGAAAGACGGCCCAAAATATTTACTGGAGGCCAATTACATACACGTAAGCTTATCCCTAAAGGAAAAAAAATATATTTAAAATCTATTCTTCTAAAAACGTTTTTTATCAGTTTAGTTTATTCAACTTGACTTATTTTAGTATTAGACTCTATCCACGGTTTTATCTACAACTAGCCATGCCCGCGGCTCCGCTCAGGTGGTCTTGATTCCACTACTATTGTCACTGCTTATTCCTTATGTTACATAAATGTAATAAAATATCTGCCATTATCTCACCATAACTCCCATTACCTAGACTTATCTCTGCTTATCTCCCCATTATTTCTCCTTATCTCCCATTATTTATTCTTATCTCCCATTATCTCTACAGAATTTCCATTATCTCGGCTTATCTCTGCTCATCTCCCATTATTTTCTCCTTATCTCCCATTATTTCTCCTTATCTTCCATTATCTCACCTTATCTCCCATTATCTAGGCTTATCTGGACTTATCTCGCTATATTTCTCCTTATCTCCCATTATTTCTCCTTATCTCCCATTATTTATACTTATCTCTCATCATTTCACATTATTATCTCCCATTATCTAGGCTTATATCGAATTTTATAGAACATATGTATAAATTTATAAAAACACGTAAATCGGATAAATGGTTATCAAGTGATAAACGTACTAACGGACAGATAAACAGACAGTCAGAGAGACGTTGCATTTTATAAATATTATAGATAGATAACCTGGCCAGAGAACATATGTTATGTTTTAAAAAAAAAAAAAAAAAAAAAAAGCACGTAAATCGGATAAGTGGTTCTCCAGTGATAAGCGCACTAACGGACAGACAGAAAGACAGGCAGAGAGACAGGCAGACAGACAGATAGAGAGACGTTGCAATTTTATATATATTATAGAAAGAAGATTATAGATAACCTGACCAGAGAACAAATTGTATGAATTAAAAAAAAAACATGTAATCGGATAAGTGGTTCTCGAGTGATAAGCGCACTAACGGACAGACAGAGAGACGATGCATTTTATATATTATATTCTTTGCTACATGATATTGTTCCATATTTAATGCTTTACGCAATATATTGCAAGAGAACGCGCTAGCGACAAACTTTTCTCCGACTTGCTTCACTATTATCGTCACTGCTTATTCCTTATGTCACCTAACGTAATAAAAATAACCTATATATCCAAAGAACATATGTATGTTTAAAAAAAAAGTACGTAAAATCAATAAATGATTTCTCAGTGATAAGCGCACTAACGGACAGACAGACAGACAGAGAGCCGTTGCATTTTAATATATATTATAGGTATTCTTTGCTACAATGATATTGTTCCATATTTAATGGTTTAGCATGTTTAAAAAAAAAAAGCACGTAAATCGGATAAGTGGTTTCTCCAGTGATAAGCGCACAAACTGACAAACAGACAGAGAGACGTTTGCATTTTATATATATTATAGATGTAATAAAATATATATCTATAACCTGGTCAGAGAAACATATAAATGAATTTAAAAAATCACGTAAATCGGATAAGTGGTTCTTGAGGGATAAGCGCACTAACGGACAGACAGACAGAGAGACGTTGCATTTTATATATATTATAGATATAGATTAATATAAATTATTATTATTACTAATAACCTGACCAAAAAACATATTGTATGAAATTTACAAAAAAGACACGTAAATCGAATTTAAGAGGTTCTCGGCGTGATAAACGCACTCAGTGGACAGAAAGATTCTCTGCTATATAATATTATTCCATATTTTAATGGTTTAGGTGTGTATTGCAAGGGAATGCGCTAGCGGCAAAACTTTTTAGTTTTTTTGTTTCCGACTTCATCACTATTATCGTCACTGCTCATTTCTTATGCTAACTATCGTAATAAAATTAAGCCTAAAACCTGGCCATACAAACATATGTATGTTTTAAAAAAAAATACGTAAATCGGATAAGTGGTTCTCCAGTGATAAGCGCACTAAACGGACAGACAAGCAGCCAGACAGGCAGACAGACAGACAGACAGAGATACGTTGCATTTTATATATATGATGATATACCACCTTGCACATTATTATTCAACTGCATGTTATTCCCCAAATGTAAATTATTACCCATATTAATATATAGTTTATTACCTTGCATATGTATATTCAGAAACGATTGTTTCTTTTTTCGATATATACCTTATTGTTATTCGTATCTATATAGCTAATGGCACTTACTCATAATTCATAAATACTATTTATAAAGAAACATAACAATATTTCTTCCTTCCTCTTCAGTATAGAATTATTCCAATAGTATATTTTTTGAAATTTTTTTAAAATTTCTTTTTTTGCTTTTAGATACCAGCTGCTGGAGATATCGTAAAACTAAAGTACACAGTATCAATCCTCGCTCCAGAGAAAATATGCAGCAAGAAGGACAGATATCACGGAAACGTAATAAATAAATTATAATATTGATAATAATAAATAATTTTTCTAACTCATAATATCGATTTGTTTTTTTACTATAAATATTCGTAATTAAATGAGTACACCGTATGAATCTAATTGGCTTAATTTCACATGTAAATAAATATCCCAAGTATAATATCTAACTTCAAATGTTGTAGGTTAATTTCTCCCCTTGTCAACACTATTCGAAGGCGTAATATGTCTCTTTAAAGTAAAGAAATAACACTGCAATTCTTCAGTTTTCATCATGGTCATTATTTTACACTTACCACGAAATATGTATTTATATCAAAAGTAAGTTCATATTAATAATAACTTAGTTCGTTTATTAGACACTTTGTATAAATATTCTAGTAACAAAAAACCCTTATGTTCAGAAATTAAGAAAAATAATTAAATAAAACAGGAGCTAACGATTTATTCATCCAAATCTATCCAACCCACGACGTCATATCTAGTGAATAACGGTACTTTATATAATAATAATAATAATAATAATAGTCGAGGATGCAAAGAGCAGTGATTTAGATAGCGTGATTATGGGACAGACAAAACCAGAAGAAGAACACAGAAACCTTCACATCGGTTACATTTAGACTATAAAAAAAGCCTTCGACTCCATACCCCACAGCTGGGTTAATCAGGGCCCTAGAAATCTATTAAAATCCAAGTTTCTCCAAATTATGAAAAAAACATGGGAAAACCCAAATACGCCTAGAAACACAAAACCGAACGGATCAGAAGAGCTGTACATTCAGACGGTAGGGTATATTTTCAGGGAGACTCGCTCAGTGCTCTATGGTTTTTTTGCCTCTGTCTCAATCCATCAAATATATAAACAGAACAGAGCATGGGCTTCAATATCAGACACCAAAAAGGAGAAATCAACATAAAATAAACCACCTCCTATATATGGACCGACATAAAACTCTACGCTGCCACACAAAACACAGCTGAAGAATCCTCAAAATCACAGAAATACTCACCTTAGATGTCAATATGGAATTTGGTATAAGTAAATGCAAAGTGCTCCACATCAACAAAGGCCAATGGAAGCACCACCATGAGACAGAGAAACCTACAACGGCTCGGATAACTTTCGATAAATAATACAAATAATAATCAATAATAATAATGTCGAATTTGACGAAACTTTTGTAATTTAGCACTACATCGCTATAATAATCAATAAATTAGAAAATATTCACATCCTTATACGATCTCATTCACCAAATACAGGAAATTACACCCCCAAAAACGCATGCATTAATCCAGGCCTTTCACAGCAAGCAAACCAGCCTTCTAAATTTCACACCCAATTCATATAAGCGACGCTTAATGCCTACAAATAATATTCTATATTAAAGGTGTTTCAAAGGCCGATTGAAAGAAACGATCGAACCTCTTTGCAGGCATCAGCTGCCAAACACTAGCCACACCAGACTGGTACAAAATCGCCAAAATACATAATTGAAATAGATTTAACATGATCATGTTTTCTTTTCAGTCAAAAAAGGGTCACCTATCCTGATTTAGAACGCCTTTGCAACGGAAATAAAAAGGCTATTATCAATTGTTCTCACACCACATTTAGTGCTGCTTTTGTGATTTGGAAAAACATGTAACTATGGAATAACATTCACGTTCAACCTCCTGAAATTACATTAATTTCAATAAAATGTAGTTAAACCCAAGATGCATCTGTGATATTTTCTATGGTGCCTCAACATTTCTATAAGTGTTGGCATAGTTTGTCATTTCAGAATCGTTGGTTCGTCCTATTCAACTGCTTCTTTACTTTTAAATGTTTAATAAATCATCATACAAGAAATTTCATTTTTAAGGACACATTTAATGCAAGATTCTCCTTGACTCAGTAAATTTATTTATTTTAAAAAATAGCCCCGCATTTTCACTCAATTACATTTTATTTCTCTAACCTAATAAGGCAGAATATGTAAGAAATTTTGTCAGATTGTTAATAATAATTTAGCTAAACCAAACGACCAAATTCCTTTAACATAACATTAGCTCGACGTAATTTTCTCCCCCCCAAAAAATCCCCTAGTCACCTCTTAATTTTTATTGAACATTGGGCATGGGGCATAAAAAATAATTTCCAATTGTTTTCAAATTTTTAATATTCAGAATTCAGAAAATATATAATTTATTTTAAATATTATTTTCCTTCCCGATCTTCTCCTTTTAATCTATAAGATATTTTATCTAGGAAAGACTTTTTCTGCCTCTGTACCGTTTTGGTATTTGTCTGGGTCATATATCTGTAAACGTTATTTTTCGGAGTTTAAAAAATTGATCGCGATAATTAGAATCCGCGAGCCTAGGATATAAATATATAACAAGGGATGTTGGGGGGGGATGGGGGTGTTGACTGTATACCATCGGCGCGCGAGAGCCTTATCGCGGAAAGAATCCAAGCTATTAAAGATCCACAAAACACGGAAAAAAGAGGTCTGGTCTTTAAAGCAACATAAATAGATGCCCAATAACTATTGATGCTTCATTGGTAGTACAAAATATATTACTCTAATCCTGGAGAAAGCTGCTACTACACGCAGCACATATGCCAAGTCCCCTCAAACACTAATTACTCCCACCAAATAGGACACGCGTAACTAAAGAACAAAAATAGATATTACACACAAAGTCGCTTTTGACCAGTAAGATCATTTGTCCACAGAGTCAAAATACTATGCGTGGGGAATCCTAAGCCACTAAGAATCTTGATACAAGTTTCCATCATAGATGTCTCAAATCAGAATCCGGGATCTCCTATTTACTATTTTAGGAAAGTAAATCCATTTTTTTCATTTTATTAAACTATTGGTGTTGGCACTAATTAAATAAATTTAAACTACTTATTTTCCTAAATATTCCTTATCAAATTTGAATATTTTTTCCGGACACGTCATTAAAACTTGAGTATATCAGGTTTCCATTCGTGATCCCTAAAAAACGATCCTAGTGGTTAAAGAAAGATGACCGGGGAAAAAAATGAATTTGAACTCGAACTTTTTTTCAGTCTATTTAACTCATTACGTTAATAAATCTGCACAACCAAGTTTGTACACATACAGAAGCGATATTTGTTTTTTTTTTGCTGCATACCTTAGTGTAAAAAATCCTCTTGGAAGTATTATTTTAAAATATTTGTTGAAGTAGTAAACTCGTAATGCAATACCACCTATTAGCCCCCATAAATTTTTTATAAATAAACCCCCTTCCTAACTGTTATTTTTTATATTGAGCATTAACCATAAACAAAATTCTCAAAATCATAAAGTTTCCTGAAAATAATAAAAAGTAAAAATAATAAAATTATTTTTAAATTGAAAGGTGCTAAAATTTCGAAATTTCACGAGCGTCATTCATAGATATATATATATATATATATATATATATATAATAATATACTATATAAATATATATATTATTTATATATATATATATATATATATATATCATATAAATTATTTAGACTTTGTATAATCGGAAAAAAAACCTAACATGCACATTACACGATTTCCTGCAAAAATGGACTGTCTGTTATTTTTTTAATTAGTTTTCTTACTAATGCTTGAATGCTGGAACAAATACTACGGCGGTATTTTTTAGCGATTATATATTTTTAAACAAACCTGTTTTTCGTAAATCGCAAATATCCAGGAATTTAAGACAGGAATTATGTAAAATCTTATATATTTACAATTAAAATTCATTTTTCCGTCTCAACCGAGTCACATATGAAATGAGATTAATTGATTGTAAATATGGCCTATATAAAGTACTATATTATACTTGGTAAAATAATCCTCATTAAATAAGACCCCGTTAGAATTAATGATTTCGAGATATAACAATAATATAAATAGAATATCTAGAGAAAAGAAAATAATATAAGTTAAAATTATAAAAATTTAATTTGTAATTGAAGAAATACTCACTCCGTTGAAAATAGCAGAAGAGATGGAAAATCAAAATAATAATTTTGAAAAAAACTATAAAATATTACAAATGAAGTTGTTGTTCCTACAATTACCCAAAAAATAGTTTTCATATTGCTTAAGTATCCAAATAAAAAATAACGATAAAATGACGTATTGTGTACTGACAGCTAACCACCAAGAAGTCTGGAGACACTAAAAAAAAAAAAAATAATAAAATTAAAAATAAAAAAAAAGTTGAAAAATTAAGGCAATTAATTTTCTAGTTGTCACAGGTAGAAATCTGCACACGATAAGTCATGAAGTATTTTTAATATTAAATTTACAAATACATACGTTTTTCTTTTTATTATTTTAAGAATAATGAAACAAACGTGTTCAAATCTACCTAACGGTCAATAACATTTCCAGCACCTTTTTCCGTATTAAAGAGTAACAACGAGGGAAAACCACTAGAGTGACAGAGTAAAAACAATTAAAAAAATATATTTTCATTTAGTTTTGTCGTTGTAGGGTTACTGGAATCGACTAGAGCCACAAAGTTAAAAACATATACACATTTTATTGCCTTGTTTCGACTTTTGTCGTATCGCGCCAGGTTGCTCCTGGCAGTCGCTATGTAGAACATTGCATCAGACATGATATTGTCTGTGAGAGTTAAACTTTAGGCCGAATGTTTTTTTCTCACTTCTCGAAAAAAAATCTCAGATTAGTGATCATCAATCATCACCAGTGCCATTTACCTGTGTGTTTATTAAAGGGAAATGTTTTAATTTTATATAAATAGATAATTTAATTACAACTTTACATTGACATAAAGGTAAAACTATACTTCCGTGGAGACATTATTGACTATCGGTTTATAACAGTACAACCGCCCTGAAACTAGTATCTGGTGAACCGTTTGAAAACTGCTTTAGATAAAATAATGATAGAGTTGGAAATATTTCAAATTACACCGAATGGGCGGTTACTGACAACTTCACCGAATAGTTCTAACTTCTATTTTTATATTTTTGAGAATTATCCGTAGAAGATTTCATAAATAAATAAAACTTCGGACGTCGAAACAAAATAACTAAGTAAAAAATTTAAATTATTTCTACCATCCTGATTGGTTAACATGCCACCTGGTACAAAAATTCGCAACGAAGGAAATCGATATTGTATATTGCTAATAGTAACATTAAAATATACTTTCCTAAATTCAACTTGTTAAAATAAGAAGGTCAAAGATATAAAAACGGCAAGAACTATAACTACATTAAATAATACTCAAAGTAACATGCAGAAGAGTAGTTTTGACAAGAATTTTCGAAAAAAAAATAACATAAATCAAGCAATCAACTCAAGTAAAAACTGTAGTAGTAAAGATTTACGATTGTGTTTTTATGCAAAATATCTCTTGATTAAGGTGTAATTTATAGGATGTGTGATTTAAAAAAAGACATAATATTCGTTTCGTCATGACAAACGTGACTATCTACCTACAAAAATTGTTTCGTAAAATTCAAAATACAAATAATTAACAGAAAGTTATGCCCTTGAATTAAAAAGTACGAAAGATCCAAGGGTAACGAACAACCCAGGCACACTTAATATCAATCATCAAACTAGGACATGCCATATCTTACTACAGTTCAAAGATCATCAGCTATCTAAAGTGAAAATCACAATGTTTAGCATTTCGGAACACAACCAGCAGCGATAATTTTAAGAACCATATCTCGAGAGACATTACCCCAAAATCTTGCAAGAGCAAAACCCAACGACGTGAAAAAAAGATGCTGCACTGCTTCGATCTAGGCCAGTGGTTCCCAAAGTGGTTCAGGTGCGGACCCCCAGGGGGCAACGGGCGACTCGAACAGGGGGGTCTACGTTGGCGTGAAAAAAAAATGGGGGTTCACAAGTTGTAAGTGGGGGTCCACGAAAATTTTATCTAGTTTCGATAGTAAAGAACAAAAATGTTGGCTTGGCTTTACCTATCAATGTAGGCAGGATAATACACTACATAAAAAAATTCCAAATTTTTTCGGTGATTTTTTGACAGGCTGTATTTCGGTGAAAAATGGTCGTATTGAGACTTTAAAAAAAAAGCGTCTGTTTTGAAGCTTTAAGGTTCTAATTTTCAGATTTTTTGGGTTAAAATTTTTTAGGAGCTACGGTTCTCATGCAATCCTAACAGATAGCGCGAAAAAAATAATATTGCAATAATTTTGCTTTTTTTTGGTCCACGGGCTTGATAAAAAAATTTTTTCAGTTAGGCGGCATATGGATCAGATAGCCTGTTTATTTAGCATTAATTTCCTTGTTTTAAAACCTCCCTTAATTTTTTTGAGTAGTGTATTTTAAGAAGGTCAGCAACTGTTACTTGTAAAAACTTGCATATTCGATATTCAGTACAACGCGCGTCGAGACTTGCAAAGCGCCGCCCGCCCGCAATGTAACCCGTTCAGACGTGCAAAGGGACGAAATACGACTTGTGCTGTGCTTGCAATCTTGCATGAACCTATTTGATTCTTCACAATATAAATACGAATTGCCAAGGACAAACGTTACTCATTTGTTTCCGGAATTTTGAAAAGAAAAGTGTGAGTGAATCGATGTCAGTGTTTGCCAGTGCCGGAAAAAAAGTAAGTACCTGACTATTTGTTGTTCATACTTTTATTTTTATATTGTAATAATATTATATTTGTTATGTTTGCGTGTAGTAGTGTAGTAATAAAAATTAAATACTGAACAGGGCCATTATTCGAATATACTTCTATAAAAGAACAGAAAGCCGAGAAGAAAGATTGAACTTTTAGTACTTTTTATTATAAAATTATTTATTTACCCGACTGTGGTGATTCACTAAAGGAGAGATAGCATGATTGACCTGCATCTTTTTTTTTGTACATATTTCAGTGCCCTCGTAGTTGCTAATGCTAAAATGACTAAAAATATTTTCATAAATTGTACGTGTGTTTATGTACCACTCGTAAACGTACATCAAAGTAATAAATAAATCTTTATAAATCGCGGAGTTTTGATGTCAAAATATTCTTTAAAAGTATTTTCTCTCGAATTTACAGAAATGTATCAAAATATAATTAATCAAAAAATATTTTATATTACATTAAAATAGGTTCAGCCGTTTTGTGAAAACCTCTGTATGGGTCTTAGCAGTTTATTGCTTTTAATAATTAAAATCAGTTTTGCAGCCGGCATTTGGTTTTTTCATCGCAATAATTAATTAATCCTATTTTATTCCGTTAAAATAGCCATATCGTGTTAAAGTCGCCTTATGATTACTAAAACAAACATTTTTTTCTTTACAGGTAGGTAACTGATACGAAACATGGCTAAATCTAAGAAGAAATGTCGACAGTACAGTGTTGATTATTTGAAATTTGGTTTTCTTCCATCAAAGGCGCCCATATGCCTTTTATGCAACAAAGTTTTGAGCAATGACTCTATGAACCATCGAAGCTCGAAGATCATCTAAGAAGGTGTCATCCTGATTAAAATAAAATAGGTAAAGATTTAAAATTATTTTCAAACAATGAAGGAAAAATATGAAAAGAGACCCACCGTGCACAGTATGTTGGCCTTAACGTCTCAAAGTAACGATGATGGCTTGCGAGCATCTTACAATATCTCATTGCTTATAGCGAAATCTGGAAAACCGCACACCATCGGAGAACAGTTAATTTTACCCGCTGTTGAAGAGGTTTTAAAAACTGTTCTGCACAAACCTCCATTTGACGTACTCAAAAGAATTCCTTTGAGTAACAACACTGTACAAAGACGTATTGATGAAATGAGCTCTGATATTGAAAGCTTCTTGTGTAATTATCTGCAAACAATTCATTTTTCTATTCAACTGGACGAGTCAACTTTACCTGTAATGAAGCATTATTATTGGCATATGTTCGATTTGTTATGGACGAAGAAATCTATGAATAGCTGCTATTCGCGAAAACTTTGGAGACGGACATACTAAAGGCGAATCAATATTTAATGTCCTGAGCGATTTTTTAAGGAAAAATCGATTCCATTTACAAACATTATTTTCGGTGGCAGCAGATGGAGCTCCTGCCATCTTCGGGCGATATCGTGGGTTTATAAGCCATCTTAAAAGAATTATACCAGGAGTAACTGCAATTCACTGTGTCATCCACCGACAACACTTGGTAGCGAAAATTTGTGTGATAGATTGCACCAATCGCTTCAATTTGTGATTAAAGCAGTTAACAAAATAAGAAGCAATGCGTTGAATACCTGTTTATTTGCACAATTGTGCGACGAAAATGATGAAGACTTCCAACGATTGCTCTTACATACTGAAGTAGGCTGGTTGTCGAAAGGTGCATGTTTAACAAGATTTTACTCACTTTTTGAATCAGTTTTAGAGTTTCTGGAAAGTAAAAAAAATCCAGATTTAAAAGAAAACCTGATCAAATTGAAAGCTTGACAGATTTGTTCAAAAAATTTAATGACATTAACTTGCAGTTACAAGGGGACAGCCTAAATTTAATAAAAAACAAAGGGTGTAATTTCGGCTTTTCTTGGAAAATTGAAATTTATGAAGCAACATATTAGTCGGTGCGAATTCTCCCAGTTTCCAAACTTGTCACAGGCAGAATGTCTTGATGAGGATATTCAGACATACGTTCAACATTTAAATGCCCTGCATGATGACTTCAAAAATAGATTTGAAGACATTCTGACGATGGAAATACCACCATGGATCATAAATCCATTTGATGAAATGGAAGTGGCGAATGTGGTATTACAAGAGGAGCTACTTGAGCTTAGCACCAATGAGGAGCTGAAGGTGAAAAATTTTAAAAAAGGCTATCAAACATTTTGGCTGCAGGCAGAAATACCCGAAAAATATCCTGGGCTGTGGGAAATTGCGAGAAAACTTTTGATAGCGTTTCCCTCGTCATACCTTGTCGAAAAAAGTTTTAGTGTCGTTACAAACCTATTAACAAAAAAAGGAGCAGATTGAACAATCACAGAACGGGGAAATTTGCGGTTATTCCTTACAAAACTGAAGCCAAATATTGATAATTTGCTGTCATTCCATCAAGTACATCCCTCCCATTAAAATTAAGACTATTTTTTTTTAATTGTTGATTTGCATTGTTGAAGTTACGGTACGTTATTAATGTTTAATTTTAATTCTATTCAGTCTGTAATCATATTTATTTTAACAAATAGAACCCAAGAAAAAATATATTATTTTTCTTTTTATTTTTACCACTCCGAATTTAGGGTTGGAACTCAGCCACGACGCAAATTTCCATCGTTAGATCTAATCTTCACATTTTTTGACGAGTTTTGGGAATATGGTAAAAATGTAGCAGCAGGAGGTCCACCGAAACCAGTAAAATTTTGAAAGTGGTCTACGAGAAAAAAAAGTTTGGGAACCTCTGATCTAGGCAAACAAGGGTTAACGTCGGTATTAACTGTTGAGAGGTAATTGTAAAAACTGACTGTTACCATTATTTTTTGTGAAATTTTTACGGACGCTAAACACATATAAATAATAGATTATTCCTACAATAGTAAAAATTATACCTACCATATTATTCCCATCAACCAGTGTATTAATAAATTAATAGATTTGTCTTCCACCAATTTTTTCGGCAATACCGATATTCGTTAATTATGAATTTCTCCAAATGTGGTCCGCTACCCATATGACGAAGCCATGTAGCATGAAATAATATTACAATAGCCAGGAGTGGCAGCTGTCTAAAAGTAAAAATAATTGTTTTTACAGTAATTCTAACCAAAATGTGAAATATAAGATTAAATCATCATACTTAGGTCCAATTTTATGGTTTCAAATTTCGTACTGGCTGCACAATACTTTATATTGAGATATTAGTGCACACAGACACCCAAAAAGTTGGACCTAGGACTAGCAGAAATGCTTTGTAGAAAATTAGACAATTAATCTAAAACACATTACCCATGCATAATTATAATTAGGTAGCTACTATTTTAATCCCTGATACTAACATCCGTCCAACAACTGCTTTACCTGTTTTGATATTTGACATCTTGACAAGTGACCCGGATTAGCTTACATAGTAACTACAAAATTGTCCCATTATTTCTGATTTTATCCTTGCGTGCCTTTTCAGTGAATTTTTCTAATATACTAGATTTGTTTCGCGACATCTCGTGAAAACTTTTAAAAAATTTTGACAATTTAATGCTGCTATTTCACATTAATTAAGAACAAAATAAGCAAAACTAGTAAATATAATGAGGTTATACCAGGTGACGCTTTTTTAAGCTAAAACATACGTGTTTCTTTAGTTTTATTGGTGGATGCTACTTATATTGACTACCTGACATATCAGTTGAAAAGGCCACTGAAGGAGAAATAATAATACTAGTAGAATGTTTATATTCAGCCGTTGATCTACCAGTGAGTATACTTTCCTTATTTTGATAATGCAAATTGAAAAAGATAGCTTACCGATGCATCCACCGCTGAATATAAGAATGCTCTGCCAATTTTATGTTTGAAAAATTTAAATGGTTGTTTATGTTTTACGATATTCGAAAAATTAGTCTGTGAATTTTGGCAAAAAAAATTTTTGTAACCGGTTGTGGGACTCTCCTAAAAATCCGCTGAAAATATCGAAATATGAAGTAACATTAACAGAAAAGAAATACAAATTTAAACATTTACTGTATGAGCCTTCAATGAGTGAATACATAAAATTAAATGAAAAATTATTTCTTCATCCAAATCCGAATCGCAATAAATGCATGTGTAGAAGCTGGCACGCATATCTGCACATTTCTAATACACAAACCTCTTGCATGTATTGCATGCAATAAAATTGGCGCTGGTTAGCAGACTTGGCATTTTTGCCCTAATATATAGTTGCAAATATCGTCATCGTCTCATGATGATTCTTGCCGCTACTTCTTTTTCTGCTTGGCTGGTAGTGAGGCTTCTTTCAGTGCGGCCTTCTTTGCTCCAGCTTTCCTCGATACGGCTTTCTTCGATGACAGTTTCTTTCATTTGGCTCGCTTTTGTTGCCTTTTTTTTCAATATTTTTCTGGTGACGGTAAAATAGTGCTCTGTATCGCTTTACGGCCGCCTGTCGGGGTGCCCTACTGCGAAAGGACCAATAAAAAACAACACTAAAGATAAACTGATAGCCCGAGGCAATGATGTTGATGGTTCGGAATAGGAAATTTCCTCGTTTTGCAGCCACGTCTAAAAAATGTCGGCATTAAAAATGTTCCGTCTTTGCTCATCTTCAGTCTGGTCATTTTCCACTGAAACAGCCCACATATTATTTTCACCATTGATATCAGGTTGCAGTTGATATCAGATTCACCAAAAACATCGGGATTGAATACATGTATTTCAATAGGAGCGCAAATCCAGCCTTAATATTTTTAGGAGTAAGCGCCAAATCTAAAATTGTGCCCACAAGCTCAATAATGTGATTGTGTGTGACTTCGAGCACTTTTCCCGCATTATTCTTTTCTGCCATGCGTTGTACTGTGACTTATGAAATTATAGTAGAGGCAACCCCACTTGCAACAGCCAAATCCAGCGCGTCGACAGAAAGAATGTCATATGTTATCAAGCAGAAGTAAAACAGGCGAATCTTTTGATGATTTACTATGCTCTATAAAGTGCTCCATGAATTTAACAAATTCAAGTTGCTGCATCCACTCAATTTGCATAGCCGACAACACCAACAGGTGCTTTATCCATGAACGTCGATTTTTTTTGTCTGGAAAAAGAAACAACGATAGCATTGAATTCCCTGTTTGGTTCACTGACAGCACCATTGTCATCATTATTTCTTGTTCGACAGCAGAAATAAGCCCCACTTTTCTTAATTCTCCGAAGACAAATTACTTTCGCCAGTTTTGGATGGAACTGTCGATAAAAATCCTGTCCTATCTATGT
Source organism: Pachyrhynchus sulphureomaculatus (assembly GCA_019049505.1). NCBI lineage: Eukaryota > Metazoa > Arthropoda > Insecta > Coleoptera > Curculionidae > Pachyrhynchus > Pachyrhynchus sulphureomaculatus. Next base: position 21,306 of record JAHKBH010001704.1, read on the forward strand.
TCCAAATGAAACAATGCATTGGATGGCGTCTGGAAAGCAATTGATCATAATCACGGTCATCATTTTTCACTCTATTCAAGCTGGTTGCTCTGGTGCGCACAATATCAGGCTTGGATTGTGTTTAATGAAATTATAATTATCAATGACGTCCAGCCATCAAATCCTCGTTCCATTTCTCGGGATAATTGATTCCGATTTTAATGGCAAATTGATTAGCCAGTTGCCGAAGTTCAGTTTATGCTCAACCCATAATAATGTTCAGCATATTCAGGAACAATACGAAAAAAGTATTAAAAAAAAAATAGCGTTTAATGACATAAAAAACCAACGTTTGATGAGACCGTTGCATAGTTAATAATCGAACGGCGTTCAACAGGCCTTCATCAGAACCTTTTGAAATATTTGAAATTTATAATAATTTAAATTTTAAGATGTATCGGGCTCGGCAAATTGCTCTTAGATATATTATACGAACATGCGATAAGTCTTATGCCTTTATTCTCACTTTTTAATATCTTTGATCATGCTTTAACCAAAGCATCAAAATCGTTTGTTTTACTTCAGTTGCTTTCTTGTGGCTTGACATGATAAGATTTGATCTAAAAAACACCACAAAATAATACACCGAAAAAATCAATTACATGCTATATAAAACGCATACATGTTAAATAACCGGTCGAGTGCAAGAATTTGCGCAATTAGTGTTCAGTACGTTGACTGCTTTTAAAATAAAAATTTTTGTTACGTAGATATAAAACTAATCAGTGACTTCACAAAACACACCCCAAATGATCTTTTTTCAACAAGATTTTTTTTCGATCTTTTTCCTGAAAACTGACGACTTTGAAATTTTTTGTTTTTTTTTGTATATCAATATTATATTATTAAAGGTAATGCACTCGTGATAATTTTCGTTCAATCTACACCCTGTGGAGAATATTCCAGACTTTTTTCAAAATTTTTTGATTAGTTACTTTTCGAAATAGAAAGGGGTACAGCACAATTTTCTGCGACTTTTTAAAAATAATATAAAGAAAGTGTGCGCAAGTATTCACCAATATTATATTTTTGAACTCGTGTTTTTACAAGCTTTCATTTTGATACCCCACTCGATGAACCTGGTAATTTTTTTTTCTCTTTTCGATTTCACCCCCCAAAGTACACGACTCTGATGAGGTCATCAATTCCTATTTTAGTACCAAATTTCAACTGTCTATGTCAAGCAGTTTTGCAGAAAATCGGATGTGACAGACAAGACGGAAGGACAAATACTGAAGTGATCTTATAAGTGTTCCGTACAGAACACTAAAAAATGAGAATGCAACAATACAAGTTTCACATGTATGATTTTGCTGAGTGTCCCACAACCGGATACACATCTGCCTCAGGAAAGGACGCCATTTTGTGAGTGACTGCACAATTTCTTACTGTACTGTAAAATTTTCATTGTTTGATAAAATATAGTCCATAAACTATGTTTTGAAGGCAATTGTACTCACCTTTTTCGCAAGATTAACTTATTAAAAAATCACTTGGAAAAAATTCAAAAATTACTTTATTGACCTATTTTCAAAGACGGGTGTTCGGAACAGCAATAAGGAATACGTGTATTCAGTTCGGTGTGCTGCATGAATCCAATTTCGCAAATGGTATTTTAAAGTGACCACCATTTTTAGAAAGAGACTCGTTGGACAGACTGTATTTTTAGACAATGAGAGCAAAAATCCGTTAAAAAAAAATATCCAATAAAATAATTTTACATAAATATACTGATATACAATTTCACATTTTTTTAATGAAACTTACCTAAAAATTCTAACAGAAAAGATCACTAGACCAGTCTTAAAGCTTAAATTTTTCTTGTCCTTTAGGTATTCAAACAGGTCTTTGGAAAGTAAAAATGAAGTAATAAAAAAAATGTGGTCATGCATAGATGACCACATGCAAAAAATATTGTGAAGGGGTGGTCATTGAAGCTAAAATTACAAAATAATAATTTATCATATTTTGCTTGACAAAACTGATGAAGTGATTTACGCCATATCTTCCTCCCAAGCAATTACTTCCAAAGTAAATACTGAATTTATTTTGCCACTCAAAATGTGAGTTGTACTCTACAACCTAGGTGCATAAATCAATGAATTGTTGGAAAGTTATTTTTAAAGTTGTTACAGCCTCTTACAAAGTTTCGGAGGGAATAAGTCGAGAAATTCGTTACAACCTACATCATCAAATTAGCTTTTCTGATAAGATTAATAAAAAAATTCAAAAAAAAATAATGTACATAATTTTAATCCTATTGTTTTCATTTCCAAATAAATGTTTGTGTAATGACCTATGTATATTTTTTTTTTTAAATTATATTTAGTTAAGACATTGTTTTTGGAGTACACTGTTATTATACGCGATTGCGTTCCTATTGAAAATCATACATGAAAAAGTATTTTCTTTGTTTCCTAAAGGTTTTCTAAATATATATATATTATATATATATTATATATATATTATATATATATATATATATATATCTTATATATAAATACAGTATATATATATATATATAATATATATATATATATATTAGCATATACTTATATATTATATATTTATATATATATATATATATATATATATATATATATATATAGGTGAGAAAATGAATAAATCGTATTTTCACTGATTTAATTCATACCCCAGCGCAAGCGTTATATAGTACATTAATACCAAACAATTGATAAGTGGAGAGCTATGTTTTTTAAACCCTTTATAATTATAATGAATACCTTAGATTCTTAATATTTTATTATCAAACTATGACAGACATGTCACAAACCGTCAAAGTCATTGTTGTAATTGAAAATGCTGACAAACACACTTCCAACTACAAAGATCGTTTACATTCTGCTTTCGTCAAGATTATAACTAAGAAAAAATAACACAATTTTCCGATTTCTTGATTCCTAAAACTTTTAAAAGCACAAATAACACGATATATTCGAAACAACCCTTCTAATCTCATCTACTACGCCTCTAAGCCCTTATATACAAGGTGTTCCAGTATTTCCAGTGTACACAGAGTTACTGTGGATTTTTGAGATGAAAATATGACATTTAACCCAACTTACTTTAGGTCCAAAAATTCGTAATTTTTGAGATGAGGGTGTCAAAGTTTTATTACTTTTATTTTTAGTTTTTCTTAAGTCGCTTTCTTAATAATTGTACTATTTGCACAAGATTCGGTGCTATACTCGAGGTTTTCTGAGATGAGAAATCGAAATCAGCTCACAGTTTTGTTGTAAATTGTAGGGGGCGCCACTTATTGCACTGTGTATACTTTTAAATTGTCATAACTTTTTTTATTTATACCATTCTTTATGATATTTTTAATTAAATATTCGTATTCTCCGTTCTGTCTAAAAAAAGCTCTCTTGGTAAATGTTGCTCCGAGCAACAGTTTTCTGAGATATTTTATTTACTGATTACAAATTTAACAATTTGTGAGTAATCTTTTATGCCCTTAGCCAGTTGGTTTTTACATTCTTACTGTTGTTGGCCGTTTGGTCTTTAAATTTATTATTGTTGTTAACTCGTTTGCCTTTAAGCATGCTCCAAATTTTAAAGGCTATTCTTTTGGACCTATCCTAAGGCTGGATGAAGTGTAGATGGCATTAAAAAATGGAAAACAAAACATCCCATTATCTCAGAAACAGTTGCTCAGAGCAATCATTTACAAGAGAGCTTTTTTAGACAGGAGAAGGCGGAAAATATACGAATATTTAATTAAAATATCATACCGAATGGTATAAAAAAAGTTAATCAGAATTTAAAAGTATACACAGTGCAATAAGTGGCGCCCCCCACAATTTACAAAAAAACTGTGAGCTGAGTTCGATTTCTCATATCCAAAAAAAACCCGCTTTTTAGCATCGAATCTTGTACAACTAGTACAATTACTAAGAAAGCTACTTTAAGAAAAACTAAAATGAAAAAGTATAACTTTATCACTCTGTATCTCAAAAATTATGAATTTCTGGACTAAGGTCATATTTTTCATGCCAGAAAATCCACAGTAATCTATGTATACGGATTACTGGGACACCCTGTATTTAACTATGGATAATATTACTTAGTTTGGTCATTATATCAACCATAAACCAGGGAAAAATTCTTATAATACCATTGAAACTATACACCACTTATCGATCAAAAATAAGTCATAGGATGTTGTAACTCGGCGAATCCAGAGTTTCCGGAAGTGGTTTGAACTGTCTGAGCCTTGTGGATCCTGCAGTCTGCGTAAAGCAGCAAAGTTTTGCTCTCATGAATTTAGAAACGTTTTTCTCTAAAGGCCGGTTTCAGAATTTGGGCCGTCCTTACGTAAAACATTGTACTTTAATGTGTACTCTTTCCCTACGCAAGGAGCAAAATGCCTTGGAAAGTTCCAGTGGAACACTATCAAGTTTCTAGAAGACGAGAGAGAGCGACAGACAGGGCGAGAGAGAAAGCCTTTAACATCTTTGAAGGTAGAGAGCCCTTATGAATCCACTGCATCAATTCCTGCTTCGTGGATAGGGTTCCCACGACTTGTCACAGGACAATTTGCACAAAATCACAATCAAAGAATTAAAAAGAAAACTTCTTTTGGCCTGCTCCAACAATTCCAGGTCCTTTTGATCAGTCGCTAAGGTCCTGAATTGTTAGCTGAACTCTGTCCCACAGTCTACTGTTGTTTTTCAAGGAAAAACACCATCCCAACTATTCCCATAATGCAGTCAAGGATGTCCGATATTGTCTTCAGGCTGCGTATCACAAAAAGTATTTTACTAAGGCTAGGTCCTAAAAAAGCTTCTGGCGCTGATGGAATACCTCCCATAGTACCAAAAAAAATGAGCAAGCGAACTAACACCCAATTTCCTGTAGGCTTTTAACCTATCCTACAGAAAGAGAATATTTCCTTCCTGCTGGAGATGCGCCTACAGCTCAGCCGATACCCCAAAAAGGTTGAAAAACAACTACCCGACCAGTCGCACCGCTTCAATAATATCGAAAGTTATGGAAAAAGCATATTCTAAAATATCTAGAAGGATTTAATATTATTAGCGACCATCAAATATGGCTGTCATAAGCAAAGATCAACAGGAGATCTTCTAACTTATATAACACATGTTTGGAACAACGCAACTGAACATTTTAGAGCATCGTGAGCGGTTGCACTTGATATATCCAAGGGATTATTGGGTAAGCTACGCTCTTACGCTATGTCTGAACAGTTTTGTTTATGGGTCTAATATTTCCTTGGAGAGCGTTTTTTAAGAATGGCAATCGACGGATTTCTTTTTAATACTTTTACTATCAACGCCGGTGAGCTAGGCTCAAAGCGCCATATGTCTCCTACTCTCTTTCTCATTTACATTACAGTCTGCTAAAAGGGCCAAGAGTTCCATCTACAGTTTTACAGATTACAGCTTATTTCTTCACTCACTTTGAAAGCTTGAACATCGTTACTCATGCAAATATCCACAGAGAGCAGGAAGTCATTCCGCTTAACAAGGACTGGAAGGAATTCTATATTGTAATAATTGTTGATAGTAACCAAGTAGAATTTAATGCTACAAAAAACCCATGTAGCAGCGTTTTCTTTAAGATCGTGACGTTGCTGAACCCGACATAGTTATGTCGGGACACGTCATTTCTCTAACATCTTGACTCAATTTGTTGGGCTTTAATTTGGAGCAAATATGCCTTAGTCGAACATGTTGTATGCGTAGCAAGGAGTGTTTTTCTCAGAGACTGGGAATATTATTTCGAGATAAAAATATTTACACTCCATAACAACTGTTAATTCTGTACAAGGCTCAAATTCTATTCAGAAGAGAGCTGTTCACCTGATTGGAAACCCAGAACTCACCAGAAACCTCGATAATTCCTCCCACAGCCGTGCATGTAGGAATATAAGTCGCGCTTAATACTTCACATCCGTATGAGGTTCAGCTTGTCACTCCTAGTATGATACAAAGCAGTCTTTATATGGAGAACCTCAATCCGTTTGGAATGATTTGGCCCAGTACTGTGTGTCCCTACCGAGTACAATTTTACAGTGATTCAATACTTACGTGAAATCGCTTCTTCTTCCGCACACCTGTCGCTCCTGTAGTGCTCTAGGGATTTTCCTGCAGCATGTGTGCTATGCCCATA
>JAHKBH010001710.1:0-19000 GCA_019049505.1 Pachyrhynchus sulphureomaculatus
GCGCTGACTTGGTTTGCGCCCGTTAGCCAAACATGAAACCACATTGACCAAATGTGAGAAAGAAGAACTTTTTTGTAATAATAATAATAACGGAATACTACCGTCGTGTACGCCACTGTGCCACTTATGACATATAGTTTTGGCATCGTTGATTGGTTAAAAGGGGAAGTCAAGAATATCGATCGGAAAACTCGGAAACTCTTAACAATGGGCGGAATTCATCACCCAAGAGCAGATGTGTGCAGGCTTTTATATCAAAAGGCGAAACGGTGGAAGAGGACTTACCGAACTAGAGTCGGCATATAACTCAGCCATTACTGGTCTAAGCGACTATAAACAACATGAAAGGATAGGTTTTGCAGAGCAGTAAGCAGCTACTAGAAATACTTTGAAAATGAACCGAGTACAAGAAGAGATCAAGTACGACTCAAAAATAATATCGAGAATGAAAGAATAGAACTGCTGAAAAGAAAACCACTACATGGACAATTCTACCTAAATCTTGATAAAACCTTCGTCGATAAAGGAAAAAGTATGGGATGGTTGCGTAGTTCAGGCCTTAAAGGGGAAACAGAAAGTCTTTTAATAGCAGCACAGAACCAGGCCCTTAGAACTAGAAACTTCCAAAAGAACATCTTAAAACGAAACGTCAACAGCAAATGCAGAATGTGTAATGCAGCTGACGAACATATAAGTCACATAATTGCGGGATGCTCGACACTCGCACCTAGTGAATATACTCATAGGCATAACAAAGTAGCTTCGTATGTACACTGGACCATATGCCGAGACATTGGGATGCGCGTGTCGAACAAATACTATGAGCATTTGCCGGAAAAAGTTATTAATTACAATGACGTTATCATCATGTGGGATTATCTAATCGTAACCGACCGAACAATACTGGCCAGTAGACCGGACATAATCCTGCTTGACAAAAAGCAAAACCAGTGCCTCCTAATAGATGTATCGATTCCAGATGATGCAAATGTGGCACTCAAAGAAACAGAAAAAATTAGTAAGTTTAAAGATCTAGAGATAGAAGTGAGCAGAATGTGGAATACGACAACAAAAATAGTACCAATAGTATTGGGAGCATTGGGAACAATAAAAAGGGGACTAGACCAGTACCTTCAATTAGTACCAGGTCAACCACACCTATATGAAGCGCAGAAGATCGCGCTCTTAGGCACCGCACATATACTAAGAAAAGTGCTGGGCTAAGCTTCTTTGATTACTTATTGTAATCTGACTTAGTCCGATACAACCGCCAGAAAATCAGCGTGAAATTAAAAGAAAATAATAATAATAATAATAAATATATATATATATATCCCCTCAGGGGCTAGGGGAATCCCAGGATTCTCCTAGTACGGGCATTGACGATCCCGAGGTACCTGAGTCATGTTGTGCTGTCTTGTGTTGTCCAGATTATGTGTAATAAAAACGCAATCTTAAGGTGTTTTACCGTGCCGAGAAGATGAATGGCTCAGCGTTTATGAGTCGCGAACGGTTCCCCCGGATACCGGGCGCCCTCCGGGAGTAAGAAGCCTTGCTGTGGCATCCAGGCTCTGCCGCAGTCGACCCTTCTTTCCTAGGATACTCGTGGGAATACTATGTTAAATAATAATAATTATAATAATGAAAATGGAAGGGTGTTGCGGAGGCGGACCCCTGTCGTACAAACAGCTATAGCAACACCACAACAACAACAACTACAGACGAACCAAACAACCGCCTCAGTCGAAACTACTCCCGATAGTTTTACCAGATCCGACATTGTAGGTGATGGAAATTGCCTTTTCCGTGCAGTTAGCTTACACTTATATGGCCACCAAAACCATCATGAGAAACTCCGAGAGGTTGCTCTAAGATATTTACAACAAAACTGGTCGGAACTTCACACATTTTCATTAATTGAAGTCGACGATATAAAAGACTTCAATAACTATTATAATTATATGCGGAAAAATGGCACCTATGGAACGAGCCTAGAGATACTTGCCCTCTCGGAAACACAAAATAGCAACTTTCATATCTTCTCAAAACAACGAAGAACAAGACATACAAAAATAACTTTTACGGACAGACCAACAATAATAAGCACGGGAAAATACAACAAAACCATTTACCTTCTACTAACAGGCAACCCAATGTCGGGACACTTTGAGCTTCTGACACCACAAAACATTGAAAACATTCCAGAGAACAACAGACCAATAAAAGAAGCATCGGGCGAGCGACGTAACGGTCGAGGACGTCGCGGGAAATGGCAGCTCGACCAAAACGATGAAGACCAGGCAACCGAAAATGGACCTGCCAAAAGTGTTGTGTCGGCGACTAAGCCGACACCCACCAAGGCGGGAAAATCACTGCAGCGCATGAGTTGCACCACAGGAATCAACGAACACGCCATGCGTTGCTGTAATGAAAACACAAAACCTGACAAAGAAATCACTGAGAAGAGAATCACTCGCCGCTTGGACCCCACCAACATCAATCCCAAGCGCAACCGACGTAGATACGGGACAAACACAACCACCAAAGCCAGGCCAGGTCCCGTATGTTTTGCAAGGACAACACGCAACTACCAAGGCTGGAAAACCAAGACAGCGGTTAAAGTGGACGGATGAGATGAATAGGACGGTAATGCGCTGTTACTACACCGCCACCAAACTCGAAACAATAACATCGGGCTACAGACCGCAACTGCACAGACTTTTCTTGACCGAATATCCACATCTGCAATTACTTGTTTCAGAACAGAGAGTAATAGACCAAAAAAGAGTTATTACCAAGAACAATCGTCTCACACCTCTCGAATTGCAAACCATCAAGGACACAGTGGCTGTTGAACTGAACACAGACCAACCAAACAATAGAAACAATAAAGCAGATTCCGAACCAGCCTCACACACACAACCATCCAGTCGAACACAACAAGACCCACCACCCAGGAGGAGCATAACGCAAAATAATATTGCGAGTACCGCGCAACATCATATCACAGACAACAACATGAATCACTCGCCACCCTCAACGACATCCACACAACATCACCCCGAATCACCTCTCATACAAACACTTAAAGCAAAAATGGAGTCACACCTAGCTAGATGGTCAGGCACCGACCCCACAACAAGAAATCCCATCCCTCATTTAATCTTCAGACAGAGCACGCAACCAATCCTCAACACACTAAACAAGCACATAATACCTCAGTATATAACAGACTTAAGCACAATCGAAGACATTCACACAATAATATACGCAGCAGCAATCACCACTCTAACACAAAATAATCAAAAACTCCCTCAACGACAAGGAAACCCCAACAGGACAAAACCAAAATTCAAATGGCAAATAAGAATAGAAAACAAAATCAACAACATCAGGAGAGATCTAGGACATCTTACCCAGTTTATAAGCGGGAACGCGTCCAAACGTGTCACTCAGGGGGCAAACAAGATCAAATCTAAGTCTCCCAACAGAACACTGCCAGAAATCCTCGATACCTTGAAACAAAAACTATCTGTATATGCCGCAAGACTTCGTAGATACAAAGAATCAAATGAGAGGAAAGACACCAACAACCTCTTCCGAAGAAGCGAAAATCAGTTCTACCGGAAAACTATGTACAACAGACAGATAGCAGTGACTGAACCACCAAACAAACAAGAACTCACAGATTATTGGAAAAGTATCTGGTCAGAACCCAAACTACACAATAATAACACCCCCTGGATCAAAGCCGAAGAAGACAAACATAAACATGTGACAGAACAAGAAAATACCACATTAAATACACAAGAAATTACAGAAACTATCAAACACACACACAACTGGAAATGTCCTGGAATAGACAATATACAAAACTTCTGGTACAAACAGTTTACCACCACACACGAAGCACTCACACACCAAATCAACAAAGCCATTCTACAACCACACACATTTCCCACTTTCCTCACACAAGGAATAACATACGTCAAACCCAAAAGCTCAGACACCACAAACCCGTCAAACTACCGACCTATCACCTGTCTTCCAACCCTATACAAGATCATCACAGCTACAATTTCGAAGAAAATAGAACAACACCTAACAGACAACAATATTCTCACAGAAGAGCAGAAGGGATGCAGGAAAAATAGTCGAGGATGCAAAGAGCAACTGATTATAGATAGCGTGATTATGGGACAAACCAGAAAAGAACACAGAAACCTTCACATCGGTTACATAGACTATAAAAAAGCCTTCGACTCCATACCCCACAGCTGGTTAATCAGGGCCCTAGAAATCTATAAAATCAACCAACACCTCAGGCAGTTTCTCGCGCAAATTATGAAAACATGGAAAACCAAAATACGCCTAGAAACACAAACCGAACGGATCCAAACAGAAGAGCTGTACATCAGACGGGGTATATTTCAGGGAGACTCGCTCAGTGCTCTATGGTTTTGCCTCTGTCTCAATCCACTCTCAAATATACTAAACAGAACAGAGCACGGCTTCAATATCAGACACCAAAAAGTGAATCAACATAAAATAAACCACCTCCTATATATGGACGACGCCACACAAACCCAGCTGAAAGAACTCCTCAAAATCACAGAAATATTCACCTTAGATGTCAATATGCAATTTGGTATAAGTAAATGCAAAGTGCTCCACATCAACAAAGGCCAATGGAAGTGCCACCATGAGACAGAAACCATCAACAATGAAACGCTCGATAACATGTTCGACAAAGAAACATACAAATATCTAGGCTTCCAACAAAGCACCAAACTCAACCACACTCACATCAAAACAGAGCTCAGAACCGAATTCAAAAACAGACTGACGAAACTTTTGCAAACAAAACTCAACTCTAAGAATCTCACTAAAGCCATCAACACGTTCGCTATACCTATACTCACATATTCATTTGGTATCATCAAATGGTCACAAACAGACATAGAAAATATTCACATCCTTATACGATCTCAATTCACCAAATACAGGAAATTACACCCCAACGCATGCAAAGAAAGACTTACCATCGAGAGGAAGGCAGGAGGAAGAGGAATTATAGACATCAGATCATTACACATAAAACAAATACAAACACTTAGGAAATTCTTTCACAGCAAGCAAACCAGCCTCCACACAGCGACAGTGAAAGCAGACAAAAACTACACACCTCTCGACTTAGCCCGGGCAGACTACTCAGCAGACACACACAGTCACACCCAATTACAACAGAAAAAAAGATGAAAACGTGGTCAGAGAAAACACTCCACGGAAAACACAGATACCACATAGAACAAGACCACGTAAATAAAAAACAATCATACACCTGGTTACGGGATGGGCAGCTAGTCCCTGAGACTGAAGGCTTCTTACTTGCCATCTAGGATAAAGTCATATTAACCAGAAACTACCAAAAGCATATCATCAAAGACCCGACTATTGCAGAGGACAGATGTAGGAAATGCCACCAGCAGAAAGAAACGATCGAACACATAACGAGCGGATGTAAAATATTGGCCGGAACGGAGTACACAGCCAGGCATGATTCAGCTGCCAAAGTGGTTCACCAAGCACTAGCCACAACATACAAACTCATAGAAAACACAGATCCCTACTACAAATACACGCCAACATCCATACTTGAAAATGAAGATTACAAGCTCTACTGGGACATCGGTATCCATACAGATAAAACAGTCTCCGCCAATAGACCCGATATTACTTTTCAGTGCAAAAGAGGAAAAGTCACCTATCTGATTGACATAGCTGTCCCCAACGACACAAACATCCAAGCGAAATACACAGAAAAAATTTCCAAATACACAGACCTTGCAACGGAAATAAAAAGGCTATGGAGACAGGAAAAAGTCATCATTGTTCCCCTCATTATATCAGCCACAGGCCTTACACCAATAACATTCACACCACATTTAGTGCAATTGGGACTCAACACAGACATACATAGAAACATTCAGAAGTCAGTGATTTTGCAAACATGTAACATTGTCAGGTCATTCCTTAATACGGAATGGTAATAGCGTTTGTGCTGACTTGGTTTTGGCCCGTCAGCCAAACATGGAACCACATTGATCAAATGTGAGAAAGAAGAACTTTTTGTGATAAGTATAATAAATATATAAAAATAAATCACAAAACTGGAAAAGCAGAAAAATATTAGAAAACACTCCGACAAAAATGAAAAGTTATTGCCATTGTAACATTCATTTTTTCCTAGATTTTAAGACCATGTAATGTTACTGATTTTTCCATTTCAAATTGTACTTATTTTCATTTTTGTATCGAACGGTATATTAAACAGAGATTCCAAGACGTTCGGTATAAACTGTGTTGTGCGGGTTCCTGACCGAACCTCTCGCTACGCCGCGATTGGTGAAATGTTTGATCCGCAGTTTTGATTGGAGCGTCGTGATATTACCGGCAAAAGTCGCACGATTATTTAAGGCTCCGCAGAGCTTGAATCGGGGTTGTTTTCCATCTAGCCGCAACCAGGCAGTACCATCAAGCCGCTGCCGGGCTGTTTTCCATCTAGCCGCAGCCAGGCAGTACCGTCTAGCCGAGAGGCTATTTTCCATCTAGCCGAAGTAGGCTAATTTTCATCAGAGCCGCTAAGTAAAAGCACCAGTGTCTTAACTAAAAGCCGTAGTGGGCTTTCTAAGTGTTTGCTAAGAAAAAGTGTGAAATCGGGCGTAGTCCATCAAAACAGGAATAAGAACAGTAAGTCAACAAAACTTCCTTCAATAGACTTATCCCGGAGTAGTGCCTTAACTACAATTTAAAACAGACTAAAAAGTGAAGTGTAAAGCACGACTTTTCGTCTTCGGGGGTTATAATAGTTTAAAATTTAAATGTAACAACTACTAGATAGGCTAGAATTTTTTTGGTAAAACTGTAAGGTTAGAACTTTTCATTTTTAAAAACATGAATAAATTTTCTTTTAGTTGATTAAAGCTAGTGTCTCACTGAATACTTATTTTCTTTTCAGGATAAGTTGTACTAGACTAATTCTTTTTTGTAATACCCATAAAACCCTTCAGCATTTTTCCACTTTATTAGCTGAAGTTAGATCCTTTCTATTTTTAAAATGGATGGTGCCCAAAAATTTGGTACAGCTAAAGCCTTTAAAAAAAAATAGAAATTACTTCCAAAAAGACGTAAGAAAATTATCTCTTACCCATATCTCTCTACCAAGGAAAACTGAGCTAGTGTGTGTTTAATTTCTTTAGTTCTTTTAAAATCAGGGTTCACTCAATTCAGTATCAGAAATTAAAGCGGGTAAGTTCCAATGTTACAAAATTGCGCTTAAGCGTGGGACAAACAACTTCTCACAGGGTACAAAAAAAAAGATGCCTCAAACTGAGAACACTTTTTCACATCTTACAAAATGACGCAGTGTACGTGGGGCGCAATTAAACACCTTTTCATAGGGTACAAAATAGCGCTGTCAACGCGGGGCTTTTGGAATTTTATTTTTTTAAAAAAGGGTTCAGTGTACTAGCTATTGAACAAAATAAAAGCTCTAACTTTGCAGATATTTTTATTTCATAATACTTATTAAACGAAACTACACTATAGCAGTAAGACAAAAGCAGGAAATTTGTAGAATTTTTTTATTTCAATTTATCTGATATAGATATTTGAATTTTGTTGTTGACTCTAAGATAAGAGATTCCTACTTTTTTCTTAAAAGCTACCTTTATAGTTCAGATTAGCAGATGTGCTGGTTTACTTTAATTTTTACAGTGTTAAATTTATTTTGCGGGGAACCGAGAACAAAAAACAGTACGTTTTTTTTCACCGATGTTTTGCATGAATATTAAAAATACTTTGCTGATATACGAAACGGTATTTGGAGATTTTTTGTTGAAAATTCTTAAGATATCTTTATAAAGGAATTTTAATACAAGGCGATATTTAGAATTTTTTTTGAAAATTTTCGAAGATTTTTTTAATGTTTAGTAAAGAAGTTTACATATTTTAAGTGCCTTTACATATTTTTTATTTAGACTATTGGGAGCACAGGGGAAATATTTTCACGACTTTTTAAACAGTTCTTTTAAATAGTATTCATTTATCATGGAAGCCTTCAATTTTAAAGTCAATCACCTACTGGAATATGAATTAGACTATGAACTGAAAATCCGTCGTACTTTCTCAGAACGTCCGGTCGCGGATAAAAGAAAGATTCTAACGAGGATCTTAAGTAAAGAAATTAATGAGCCGGGAAAAATGATAAAAATAGGGGATGACACTCTGGATAATACAGAAGAAACGGCTGGTATCGAAAAGAGTTTAAATTCTATCCAAAACTTAATCGATAGTTATGACGGCGATCCAAATGATTCACTTGTACACCGGGTTAAATCACGTTTATCGCATGTAGCGGGTCGCGTACAAAGAATTCCCATGCCGGATGACGAAGAGGAAGCGTCGAAGCTTTCCAAATATGTTCAGGAAACAATAGCTACGTGTGTGCTCATGGAAGCAAATCTTGCAGAAAAGATAGCTCCTGGTCATGAGTTACCACAGTTGCCTATTACAACCCCAGTCATAAACGTACCAGCTCCAATCGTGAATTGCGCCGCCAGAAATATTCCTGTCAGCGAATGGCAATTGAAATTTAATGGAGACTCAAAGAGACTCTATCCTTTTTTGGAGAGGCTGACTGAAATAGCTCAAGCTAGGAAAGTATCGGAAGATGAACTTTTCAGCTCTGCTGTTGAATTTTTCACTGGCGATGCCTTCATTTGGTATAGAAGCATAAAATCAAGTGTCAACGACTGGCATTCCTTGGTTGATAGGCTAAAGAAGGACTTCTTGCACTGTGATGAGGATGAAGAATTGTGGTTGGAAATAAAGAGGAGGCTACAAAAGAAGAATGAGTCCACTGTGATTTTTATTGCCCACATGGAATCTTTATTTGGTAGGTTATCCACCAAGCCTTCGGAAAGTACCAAAGTTAAATTTATACGTAGGAATATTCTGCCTAGTTTCGTCAATCGGTTAGCTCTACTAGATATTAATTCGGTAGCCGAACTCGCCGGGTTATGTAGAAAACTTGAAGAGTCCGATTATTTGTTGGAGAAGAGCAGACCAAAAAGCGAAACTAATATACATCAAGTAGAGTATAATCCAAATGGCCGAAGTGGAGTCTCGACAAATAAAGTTGGGAATGTAAATCGGAACTCTAGGAGTAACCAGAAAACGGGTAAAAGAAAAGATAAGGATTCTAAAATTAGCGACACTGCAGCTAAAGTGAATGACAAGTCGGTTTTACCTAAGGCAATTTCCACGTGTTGGAATTGCGAAGGTCCGAATCACACTTACCAAAGTTGTACAGCACCTAAGAGGGTATTTTGTTTCAAATGTGGAACAACTGGTGTGAGACTAGCATCATGCCCCAAATGTACAAAAAAACGAGTAAGGACGGTATATTACCGAGGCGGATATACTAAGTCCAACAAAAAAGCCTCTAATCATTCGGCTAAGTCACAAGCTCACGTTCGCAGTAAAGCCCCTAATCCAAAACGTTCTAGAAACACGGATGGACAAAAATATTCCAATAGATCAGATTGGACTAAATGGTTACAAAAGGTTTCTGATTTTTTTAAGTCTAATAAAACTTCTCCTTCTCCAGTTAAAACTCCTGCTTCTCCAAGTGGTCACATGTCTCCTTTATTCGTGCATAAATATTCAGATAACAGACCGCATATCGAGATAAATCTATTAGGTGCCCATTTCTCGGCTTTATTTGACTCTGGTGCAAATGCCTCCGTTGTAGGTCAGAATGGTCGTTTAAGTATAAAAATATGCCACGTCAAAAATAGAAGTGTTACCACTGCAGATGGCAGCCGTCTAAAAGTTTTAGGTACGGTTGAGTTGCCGCTAGTCTGCAATGGTCATTGTTTAGTAATCTCTGCTCTAGTAGTACCTTCTCTATCACATACTTTGGTTTTAGGATGTGATTTTGCACAAAAATTCGGAATTTTAGTAAATTTTAAAAATAATTCGTGGTATCCACAGTCCCTAGAAGTCAATTCTCAAACAAGTTTTAAAGATAGTTATTCAGAAAGTTCCTTAGAAAACCTTTTCTCGCGTCTATGTACCCTAGATGATCTCTCGCGGACGGAACGCTTAAAAGCCGAAAAAATAATAAGCTCTTTCAATGAAATAAGTAGCAAAGATAGGTTAGGCCGAACGAATAAAATCAAGATGTCTATAGATACGGCTGATGCCAGTCCTGTAAAGACAAGGCCCTTCGCCATGTCTCCGTATATGTCAAAAGTATTAAATAAGGAGTTAGACGAAATGTTGAAACTCGGAGTGATTGAAGAATCAAACAGTCCTTGGTGTTCTCCAATCTTATTGGTGAAAAAGGCCGATGGACAGTATCGTCTATGCTTTGACGGAAGAAAGCTCAACGAGGTCAGCAAATTTGATAACTATCCATTACCGAACATCGACAGAATTTTGACATCACTCAGGAATGCTAAGTATGTATCTTCGATAGACCTTAGGAAGGCTTTCTGGCAAATTCCTTTAGACAAATCCTCTAAGGAAAAGACCGCTTTTGCAGTAGTAGGCCGAGGTCTATTTCAGTTCGTCACTATGCCGTTTGGTCTAAAGAACGCTGCTCAAACTCAGCAACGGTTAGTAGACGCTATATTTGGTCCGAAATATGAGCCACATATTTTTACCTATCTCGATGATATTTTAGTAACATCGGAAGACTTCGAATCGCATATTCGCTTACTTAAAGAAGTAAAAAAATAAATTGAAAGAGGCCGGACTGACGATAAATTTGAGCAAATGTGATTTTTTTCAAAACTTCTCTAAAGTTTTTAGGCTATATTGTAGGCTCAAATTCCTTGCGTACCGATCCGGATAAAGTAGCAAGCATGGTTAATTATGCGAGACCTACTAATACTACAGAAGTTAAGCGCTTCGTAGGAATGTGTTCATGGTACAGACGTTTTATCGAGAATTTTTCTACCTTGTTGTCGCCTATTAATGATCTTTTGAAAGGACGAAAAAAAAGGACAATCGATAGATTGGACAAAGGCAGCCGAAGAATCTTTTATAAAGATTAAAGAGCTATTGGTTTCAGCTCCAATTTTATCCCAACCAGATTTTTCCCAACAGTTTTATATTTCTAGTGATGCTTCTAATACCGGTTTAGGGGGCGTCCTAACACAGAAAATCAATGGTGAGGAAAGAGTGATAGCGTATGCCAGTAGAACTTTATCAAAGGCTGAACGTAACTATTCGGTTGTTGAAAAAGAATGTTTAGCAGTACTCTTTAACATCGAAAAGTTTCGACCTTACATAGAAGGTGTTCCTTTCACGGTCATAACAGATCACTATAGCTTATTGTGGCTTAATTCTATTAAGAACCCTAGTGGCAAACTAGCGCGTTGGGCGATTAGGCTGAGACAACATACATTTAATTTAATTTGGCCAAAAATGCGTTTTGACATCGTAAAGTTTGTGAGGACTTGTGAAGTATGTGGAGCGCAGAAATCTCCAAATGCACTACCTATGGGACTGATGGGAAAAAAAAAAAGAGAAAACGGTTAATTACCCTTTTCAAGTCATAGCAGCTGATCTAGTAGGCCCATTTCCACGTTCAAAACAAGGAAATAGATGACTTTTCGTAATTTCTTGCTGGTTAACAAAGTATACCGTCTTATTTCCTTTGAAAAGCTCTAAAGCCGAATGCTTTTTGAAAATTTTAGAAAACGATATTTTTCTAATCCACGGAGTTTCATCGCTTTCGATATGCGATAACGGTACTCAGTTTACTTCTGAGTGTCTTAAGAGCTTAAGTGAGACATATAGTTTTAACATCCGTTTTAATCCCGTGTACACCGCAAGACACGAAGTAACCGGGTTTACACCGTCTTTCTTAGTTTACGGCAGACATATACCTCTCTCTGGATCGTATTATAAAAACTTAGATTTGGATGTCAATGTTGACAGCGAAATAATTCCGGGTAACAGGGGTGAGTACGCCGAAAATTTAAAGGGTTTAAAAGATATTTTCACCGACGTGCGTAGTAGGATACATAAGGCTTATGAACGGAACAGTAAGTCTTACAATCTTAGGAAAAGGGATTTTGCCTTTAAAATAGGTGATCACGTTTGGCGAAAAAATAAAATTCTTTCCCGTGCAGCTGATAAATTCACATCTAAGTTGGTACCTAAGTATGTGCATTGCGTGATTAGAGAAAAGATTTCAGATTTAGTTTATGGTTTAGTTAATTTAGATGGGACTAAAGTAGGACAATGGCATATTAAAGACTTAAAACCATTCAACAGACCTAGCCCTAGTGAAAGTTTGTCAGAAGAAGAATAATTTATATTTACATTATCTTAATTGCTTCACTTTATTTTTTTTGATGTTGGTCTGTAGAGGTGACGACCTCGTTTTTTTGACTGTTATAAAAGTTGAGCTGAGGATAGCTTACTTTTATAGTTTTTGCTAAGGTTTTGGGTACTGATCATATCCAAACTTAGGTTGATTGTAGTTGATGTTTAACATCGACTCAGCTTTTGCGAGCTTGCGAAGGAGTCACACTCAGGATATATCATATGACTGGTATGTCGGTGGTCGCGGGATTAGATTTGCTTATGACCCCAAATAATATCCAGTTCTTGACACTTGGAAGCGAAATTTTGATTAGAGGCAATCCAAGGTGATCTTGAGTTAGGACAAGCGCAAGATGTAGCTCGTGTAGTGTGATGTAGAGTCAAAATTTTTATGAGCAATTTCAAAGTTTGTTACCCGAGTGGGTGTATTTTTATTACCTTAATGGTATATTTTGGGTGCAATTAAGAGTAAATTGATTTTGGTTTATCCTGTAAGTCTAGGACTTGGATTATTTTGATTTAGATCTTCTTCTGAATTGACAAACTGAGGGTATTTTCTATTTTTTTTCAGAGCCGTTTTAAACGTTACCTTTGAGTCACTAATTTTTTTAAATTTTTTTGCAGGACTCATAGGCGTATGTTGAGTTTTTTCGGTTTACTATCAGATGGATAGAAAATTGAAGTTCTGCAGGAGAACTAAAGGCTGATCATTTACAGGAGATGAGAGCAGAGTAAGACAGTCGTTTCACAAAGAAATGATCAAAATCTGATACCGAGATGAGAACCTTGTCAAGAGAGGCTAAGCGCAGTGAAGGAAGATTCCTAACCGAATTTTTAGATTTCCAAGAGGTAATCTAGAAGTTTGGGCTGACAGAAAACGGTTATGCCTGATACCTGTAGCAGTTTCTTCTAGAGGCTATTGTCTAGGGAGACGATTAACACCATGATCGAATATTTTAGCTGTCAATGATGTTTTCTTCTTGTTTCTGATTAAGCTGGAAAAGCTCTTGTCGTCTTCAAGAGTTTTTGTTGCGTTGCCACCAAAAATTTGAGAAATTTTTGCTTCATGTAGCTTTTTTTAAGCTCATTTTCGTTTTTTTTTAAAATTTCGTTAGAAGCTTGGTTAAGTCAACCTTGTAAACCTTTTAGGTTGTATCCCATGAGTTATCTGTTTTTACAGGCTGTGACGCACCGGGTGCTAACAGATGCCGTTACGACGTTTGGCAGGGAGTTAGTCTTCCTGAGGAACAGACTGATTGGAAGGGTAGTCTATGGAGGGTGAACGTTTGACCTTTGGGACCTTTAGGGGTTTTGTTACCCAATGGTTATTTCTATTTGAACCAAAGGAGAGCCTAGCTACTGTAGTCGACCTCAGCTCCAATTAGCCTATTAGTGGTGACAGGCTGTTGGCAGTAGTGTGTTTCGGAACACCCTATTGATTAAAATTTTTTTTTTTGACTTATGGTGGTGTGGTAGACACCGTTTCAGTTTAGTGGATGCTATAATCTACTCCCTTTTGTTGGTGGACACCAGGGTCACCATTTTAGTATTTTATTGTCTCCACCATTCAGTATATCGTGGTGAGGTGTTTGTCTCCTGTTATGTGGGATGGATTGAATGTTTTTCGTTGTTGTTCTAGGGCGAGACCAGTACACGAGGGTTCTTCATGCAACTTGAAGAGGCGCAATGCTGGTTAAGTTTTATATCTCAGTGTAGCCACCCTGAAGAATGGCGGAGGGCGTTTTTTTTTCCGGCTCATGTTTCTAGGCAGATTTGTCACTTTGGTGCGATGTGCCGAAGATTTGATTAGCTTTTGCTAAGAGCTTTCACCAAGCTCAGTATGGAGTTATCATAACCAAGAGTTTGGGATTTGAACTCCTGTATGCATTTCTGTATATATTTCTGTATATATTTCAGTGTATGTTGGTTGCCTGAGGGCATGTGCTCAAAATGTGGGATTTTGAGTCGTTTTGCTTATGGACTCCTATATATAGGATTATGACTTTAGGGAGGTCCTATTTCGAGACTTGCTGTCTCATATAGTTATGCTGGGACTGTTTCCTTGAATGTTAGTTGTGCGCAGACTAATCATTCCGTTCTTAGTGAACGTTGCTTTTTGAAGCAGGATCATTCAGTTTGGTGAATTTTAGCTTTTATAGCTATTCACTGTGTTTAGAGTGAATTTTAGCTTTTATAGCTATTCACTGTGCCTATAGTGGTATTGTTAGCTTTTATAGCTGCTCACTATGTTAATGGCGAGATTGTTCTTTTAGAACGCAGACTTTGTGTAGTCGAGGACTATTTACAGAGTGTTTTCTTGGCGAGGAGCCGAGGTTTTTTCTGGCGATATACCAGAATGTTTTCTTGGCGAGGAGCCGAGGTTTTTTCTGGCGATGTACCAGAATGTTTTGTTGGCGATGAGCTGACGTGTTTTCTGGCGATCAACCAGAGCGTTTTCCCTGGCGATTTTAGCATGTCTAGATGTCTTAGGACGTCGACATTGCGCGATAGAGTGCGATTATTTTCTGATGCGACTAGTAGTGATACTAGATTTGGAATGTTCTCTTAGCGATGAGCTAGAGCATTGATAGCGATTTTTCCCGAGCGTTTGCCTGGATATTTATCCAGATATATTTTTTTGGCCTTGTGCTAAATGGTCTGACAAGACTTTTCCTTTTTAGTGTAAGTGTTTGCACTAGAATCATTTTTTTATTTTTTTTTTCTTTATTTAAGAATTTTTATAAATTTCTTTTGCTGAAATAGAAAATTTTCAGACAATCCTTAAAATATTTTAAGGGGGGGGGTGTTCATATTTTATTTCAGTTCACTTTTTTGATTTAGACAAGAGTCTAGACAAAGTTATATTTTTTGTTTTGGTAACAATAACAGAGCTGATTCTTTTATATAAGAAGACCGCGATTGTTATTTTGGAAAGGTATTTCCTATGTTCATGCAAGGATTTTTATTTACTTTTTGATGTACTCAACCTTAGTGCTTAATTAAGTTAAGTCTAGTTATAAGATTCTTGTGTACATGCAAAGATTTTCATTTGGTTTTCATTGTACTTAATATTAGTGCTTAATTGAATTAAGTCTAGTAGTAAGGTCCGAAGTTTGTAGTTTTGTTTTAAGTTCTGACCTTAGTATTAAGTAATAGTGTACCACTTTGTACCTTTTTCATAAGTAGCCTAAGTTTAATAGACTAGTGTAGTCTATTTCTTTTTGGAAGGGGGTAAATGTAACATTCATTTTTTCCTAGATTTTAAGACCATGTAATGTTACTGATTTTTCCATTTCAAATTGTACTTATTTTCATTTTTGTATCGAACGGTATATTAAACAGAGATTCCAAGACGTTCGGTATAAACTGTGTTGTGCGGGTTCCTGACCGAACCTCTCGCTACGCCGCGATTGGTGAAATGTTTGATCCGCAGTTTTGATTGGAGCGTCGTGATATTACCGGCAAAAGTCGCACGATTATTTAAGGCTCCGCAGAGCTTGAATCGGGGTTGTTTTCCATCTAGCCGCAACCAGGCAGTTACCATCAAGCCGCTGCCGGGCTGTTTTCCATCTAGCCGCAGCCAGGCAGTACCGTCTAGCCGAGAGGCTATTTTCCATCTAGCCGAAGTAGGCTAATTTTCATCAGAGCCGCTAAGTAAAAGCACCAGTGTCTTAACTAAAAGCCGTAGTGGGCTTTCTAAGTGTTTGCTAAGAAAAAGTGTGAAATCGGGCGTAGTCCATCAAAACAGGAATAAGAACAGTAAGTCAACAAAACTTCCTTCAATAGACTTATCCCGGAGTAGTGCCTTAACTACAATTTAAAACAGACTAAAAAGTGAAGTGTAAAGCACGACTTTTCGTCTTCGGGGGTTATAATAGTTTAAAATTTAAATGTAACAACTACTAGATAGGCTAGAATTTTTTTTGGTAAAACTGTAAGGTTAGAACTTTTCATTTTAAAAACATGAATAAATTTTCTTTTAGTTGATTAAAGCTAGTGTCTCACTGAATACTTATTTTTTCTTTTCAGGATAAGTTGTACTAGACTAATTCTTTTTTGTAATACCCATAAAACCCTTCAGCATTTTTCCATTTTATTAGCTGAAGTTAGATCCTTTCTATTTTAAAATGGATGGTGCCAAAAATTTGGTACAGCTAAAGCCTTTTAAAAAAAATAGAAATGACTTCCAAAAAGACGTAAGAAAATTATCTCTTACCCATATCTCTCTACCAAGGAAAACTGAGCTAGTGTGTGTTTAATTTCTTTAGTTCTTTTAAAATCAGGGTTCACTCAATTCAGTATCAGAAATTAAAGCGGGTAAGTTCAAATGTTACAAAATTGCGCTTAAGCGTGGGACAAACAACTTCTCACAGGGTACAAAAAAAAAGATGCCTCAAACTGAGAACACTTTTTCACATCTTACAAAATGACGCAGTGTACGTGGGGCGCAATTAAACACCTTTTAACAGGCTACAACGTCTACAACCAACATATTGTGTAATTTTTTATAACTATCATATGTATTAATTTAATAAAACAGTTATGTTAACAATTAATTCTAGCAGAGTTTGATTATTGAAACAAACAAAAACATATTAAACTAAATTAGTATTTATAATGTAACTAACAAATGCATCTAAGAAACCTGTGCAAAAAATTAAAAGTTAAACTAAATTAGTTCAGAGTTATTTAACCTCTACAAAATAATAGAGAAGGAGAAAGGAATAAGAATGTATTAATACAGATTGAAAAAATAAATAAAAAAATTGCAGCTAAAGCACTAAGAGTACGTAATATAAACCAACAGAACAACAGACATAACACAACATCATTGTTCCGCAAGGAAGTCAACAAGCAATGCCGAAAGAAATAGGAAACATACCTAAATTATCTGACGGCTCTATCTTCATTCATAGGGAGTTATAAGAAACTCATTACCACACCATTAGTCAGGCAATTTAAAAGCACTACAGACTTTAATAAAAAGAATGAAAAATGATTTTCACGGGCTTCAAAAGCAGGTACGGCATTTATTCAGAAGTCGAATAACATGTTTCGAAGCGCGAACTCAGATGTTAAAATATTAGATTTATAGATAAAGATTAATTATGGAATTACTGTAACAAGTAGATCTATCAAATGTTATATCCCCAAGAATTTTATTCGCAGAAATAAAACAATATTAGGAGGTTCATTAAAAAAATGTAACGTGCCCATTTTTTATGCTGAAACGCGGTGTGAAATTTTCATGATTTCAAATATTTTTTTTATACTTCATCCAAATGCTTGTATCAATTTGACATCAAAATAACAAATCCGATATGATTTAGGGCATTATGTAAGAATTATATAAATTAGAAAACATATTTTGTCATCGTGGTATTACTTCGGAATTCATAATGTGCTTTTAAATAACCCGTAGGCTGAAAAGTTTTTGGTCTAGCTACTTAAGACACATTTTTTTTTGCAAAAATTCGACTTTATTCGTCAACGTAGTCTCCTTCAAGAGCGATACAATGAGTCCAATGCTTTTCTAACATTTCTATACCTTTCTTGTAGACGGATTTGTCTTTGCCTTCAAAATAAGCCTCAGTTTCGGCGATAACTTCATCTCTTTCTCGAGAGAATTTTTTTGAGTTTTGCAAATAGATAATAGTCGCTAGGGGCCAAATCTGGAGAATAGGATGGATGAGGAAGCAATTCGAACTTCAATTCATGCAATTTGCCATCGTAACCATCGACTTGTGACACGGTGCATTGTCTTGATGAAAGAGCACTTTTTTTTGTTTAATTGGGATCGTTTCTTTGCGATTTCTGCCTTCAAATGCACCAGTAACTTTATATTCGCTATTGATGGTTCTTGCATAAGCGATGAAAATTATTCCATGCGCTTTCCAAAATTCAGAGGCCAAAACCTTCCCAGCCGACTGTTGTGTTTTTGGTCGCTTCGGGCTGCTTTTACTGGCTGCAGTTCACTCAGCAGCTGACTGCATGTTTCATCCACGATTTGATTCCGGTGTATAGTGCTGGATTCACGTTTCATGCACTGTTACATATCGCATGAAAAACCCCTTTTTATTTCACTACTCGACATAAACAGGTCCAAACAGCGCTCAGAATCATCAACACGTTGTTGATTTTGGTCCACTATGGGCAAACGCGGTACCCATTTCGAATAGAGCTCTCTCATGCCCAAATGTTCATGCAAAATATGACCAGCACTTTTTTTGGTATATTTAGGGTGTCAGCTATCTACGCAATTTCACTTTACGGTCATCCAAAACAATTTGGTGGATTCTTTTGATGATGTAACCACCACATTTGGGCGTCCAGAGCGTTCAGCGTCATTTGTGTCTATACGATCGCGTTTAAATTCAACATGATGAGTGATTTTCCAGGGACAGAATCCCCGTAAAACTTGTCAAGCCATTGCTTTGCATTTTGAACGGTATTTTTTTCCCATTAAAAAACAGTGTTTAATCAACAGACGAAATTTCATTTTTTCCGTTGTTTTGAAGTATCAAAAGTAGCGTCACTAAAACCACTGTAAATTAAACTAATCGTCGAAATTGAGTTTTGACACGTTCCGTTTGGTATT
>JAHKBH010001711.1:0-19737 GCA_019049505.1 Pachyrhynchus sulphureomaculatus
TCGAGTAAACTAATATATACTATTTTCAGTTCTCTATTTTGTG
Organism: Pachyrhynchus sulphureomaculatus; assembly: GCA_019049505.1. NCBI lineage: Eukaryota > Metazoa > Arthropoda > Insecta > Coleoptera > Curculionidae > Pachyrhynchus > Pachyrhynchus sulphureomaculatus. The sequence continues at coordinate 44 of JAHKBH010001711.1, forward strand.
CTGTGGCGCGAGATATAATAATTTAACGCAAGAACGTTTTATCGAACAGGATATTTTTTACATTCATAGTAAAAAATCTAAATTTTTTTTAGTAGGATGACATTGGTCGGTCCTACAAAAAAATCTGGACAAGAAGATAAGCAGATTATTAAATTGTATTACAGATTTGGGACGAGAAAAAAGAAAATCCTGAAACCAGCTTTCACACAAGTGTCCAAAGATTTTGGATCAATTTTGCTACTTGCTGCCTGGAGCTGAAGCAAAAACTTGTTCCTCTACAAGGAAGAGCATTTTACAAGGCTAAAGGTACATAATATTTTCTTACCTACTCAATATTCTCCTACCACCCAAACAATAGAATACTTAACCATTTTTAATTAAAACATTTAAATAAAGAGGGGTTGTATTCCTCGAAGGAAAGATCTACAATTGAATATCATTGGAGCACCTTTTGTTTCAATATTAGTACATATCGTAAAGCAAATTCGATATCCTGGACTTTGATCGTCACCTAACAGTCCTGTCAAGAGGCACCCGCTCATATTCTTTGAAAAAATGGTGTTTTGAATATTTTTTTGCATCAACTTCAACGTATTCTTTGGGTGTGCAATTAACCTTAATAAGTTGTCCTAATCGCCTCCATACATCAATAAGCGCCTCACTGCATCCAATAATCGCTTGATATCTTCAGGCATACTGTCGACGAGATTTGTCTGTGCATACTTCGGCAGTGATCTCACAAATATTCCGAAATCTTAACCGAGACAAACCGAATCAAAGTCCTCGCAAACGTTTTTCAATAGGGTTGGCGACCGTCGATTGTAAGGGCCACTTATCGTGGGCCCAAGCGAGCCGCTTCGCGACGTAAAATTTGCTCCAGTAAAGAGCAGGAAGTTGTTTGTCCAAATGGTCTTAATGGACACATTCAAACCCTGATTTTTCTTAATTTTGCACGCTTCCTTGACGCAGCGTTTTAATTTCGGAATTTCCGTGAAAACAAAAGACATGATTTGTTTTATTGACTTTCGGAGTGTACTACCTACCGATCACGTTTTTGGCAAGTCTTTACAATATTACGACTCGATTAAAAACGTTTATTTATTAATCCACTTCCTTTATACAAATGATAACCGACTTTTTTAATATATTTAGTGCCTGCGGAATGTGTTATTTTATGCCCCCTTTTGGATGAGAATAGAAGTAAAGACCTGACTCGAAAACCGACGCGCAAACAAGTGAACACTCATTTTGGAATTTACGTGATTGGCGACGAAAGTTCGGAATCTGACTGATAACTTTTACTAAAATACGTCGTAGACAAACGTTCCCTCTACCGATTTTTTGTTTTGAATCGCTAAAAATCGCATTTACTAAAAATGAATTGTCGTGGACACATTCTTACTTGACAGACTGTACATAAATAAATGGGTCCCAGCTTTTTGTTTTGGCACAAACTAGCATTATTTGCAGACCACTCTTAAAAAAAGCAATATGTGGTTTTTTTGCATTCCAATGAATATTAACGCAGAAAAAATACATAGTGGCTTAGCGGAAGAAAAGACCGTCCAGTTCATGTTTTAGCAATTTGTCATACTTGATTCTTGGAACTCCGCCTTACTTTTATAATGTAAGGGCTAGAACTTTGATTCGGTGTTCTTAGTGATGTGAAATTTATGCGAGCCAGCGCTGATAAATTTAGACCTTGGCATGAACAAAACAAAAAATTAAGTCATCCTAGCATGAAACCTGACATTGCCTTGAGAGAGCGCGCGAGAGTACTCAGGGGCAGTTTTTCTCTATGCATTCTTATTAAAAAGTGGAAACAAGTGTTAATACGATAGAACTTTAGGACTTGATATATAGCATAAAAGGATTTGCCAGGCAAAATACTTTCCTGCATATGAAGTGCAAATGCCTATTTTCCTTCCTTGATATGCCACAGGACACAAAAATTTACTAATAACAATGTAACAAGGAGTTTTATTTGCGCACCATACGCCTGCAACGGAAGTCCATAGAAGTAACGATTTCATAATTTGTCTTGAATCATTGCAGGTTATATTCGGTGGAATCATAATAATGGACTCGTCAATCCCCAATGGTTTGAGATTCCTGCCATAAAAAAGAGTTCTTGACATAGATGATAGTGAGAATTCCCAACTGAAACTCCATACGCCATGTGATGTATAATTAGCGCCGACATGTATTTCTAGTATGCACCAACCTGGAATGAATCGGGCGGGCATTGATTACTTCTTATAGGAATAGATCTTGTTCCTCCAATATTTCTTTCGATGTTCTAAAGAATCAAGGTTATTAAGTGGTTCCTAAATGAACAAACATCTAGAGCCACGTGAAAGCTTGAAAATATTCTTGGTTCTTCCCATTTAGCCAAAGATTTGTAGTTGACATCAGCATAGTGTCCAAAGTATCTTCTGCAGTTTAGGAAAGTTGTCCATAAAATGGTGAACGCTCCAAGTGTGAAACAAGTTTGTAGTCAAAAGACCCCCACAACATATATACAGTGATGGTGAAAATCCTTTGGTTTGATAATCAAAAAAAGCCCAAAAATGGCTAGCGAAACTCTTCATCACAATCAGGACTGGATTCCTTAATAAGCTAAACTAATACCAAAACTACTTAAAAAAGGAATCAGCTTTTTCCGTTCAGTGGGTATTGAACGAGTAACTAGGCATTAACGTGGGCCTAATGTAGTAGTTTTGGCACTTCCTATAATTAAATTTGTATAATCATTGATAGTGCCTGCCAGAGGATAGAAAAGTGCCCTAAATTTTAGTTGTCCATGGGAGGTCGAAGTAGTTGATGAACGCTAGAGTTGGTTGAGTTGTTTAATTTAAACCACATAACCTGAAAATTCTGGGCCTTTAAATCTTCCTCTCGTTGGAATGTAATTAACGTCCGTATCCCAAGATAGGGGATGTTGGTCATACTGGTCCACACAATGTTAAACCTGGAATTCATCTTCTAGTTGAAACAGTTGTATGTTGTCTAGCACTCTACTTTAAAATTATCATTTTTTCAATGGTGCCGCCCCTCATCTTAACCAGTCCCACTCGTAGTGCCAAACGGCGGCTAATTGACCTCTAGCAGCTTCCGTCATCATTGTGACTTTTCCTACCCTGAAGTTTTGGGGACATCAGCATATGGTGAGCCACGACCCGTTAGCTCGCAGGAGCAACTTTATTGCATCTGTGATAAAATTTTTTAACAAAAATATGCTGGTAGTAAATGAGTGTATCACTTCGATTCGGCATACAATGTGAACATACAACAGCGTTTTAAGTTTATTTGCTGTAATTAATGTTTGCCTGCTTTTGTCAAAAAATTTTTAAATAACTAATAACTAAACTTTCGATACTCCCATAGTTATTAGTACTTTTATAAAGACAGATCTGTAAACCATCTCACCGTTTTTCGTTTTGGAACTACTTCACTACATCGTACACTTGCCATAACATAAGTTCAATTACTTCAAGATCAGGATGGGCAGCATTCTTCTTTACAAGTTTAATTTACTTATCACTTGTAAACGGTTTATTTTTTAAATTGTTACCGATTGAGAACTGCTTAGGGCAACCTTTCCTGGTTTGTTTGCCTCCACCCCCCCTCCACAATTGGCCTTGCAGCTCTTGCATTTTGTAAATTTTTTACTATCGTTTTCTAACAAGCATTTAATAACACTATGGTTGCACTTAGTTTACTTTCCTTTAAGGCCCAGTAATAATATCTTTTGTTTTTGATAATAATACTTAGTAATCAAGTAATTTGTTAATAGTTTGCTTGAAATTTATTAATTATTTCTAGAATAAAAGTCCGCACTGGGAAATGTTTGTGAAGGATAACTTAACCGAACTGAGTGGGCGGCCAAAGAACCTTAGCAGCTTTGTCACTGATATTGGCAAAGTTTGCTTTTATAAACCTGCAACTCTTGTATATTTTTTAGATTGAAGTCGATGCTGCCATGGATTTGTCCTCAATACGCAGAATAAAGGAAACATGTTAAATATCGCATTTTAAGAAATCCCCAGGTAATTTGTAATATTACATCAGATAATTAGCTTATATTATTGAATTCGAAGTTTGTAACTAATTATTTACGATTAAAAAATTGGTTAATATTTTTTTTTTTTTTTTTTCCCTCCTTCTTATCTCATATTGACAAGATTAATCTATAAAAATAAACAACTTAATGGAAAATATGGACCCAAAAAACCGTGTATGTTCATCTTATACTTTTTTATGGTCAAATTTTTTGATTAAATACTCCGTACCATACATAATTTTTTGAATTAAACCTGAAATTTTAAAATTTATTAAACATTTTTGTAATGTGTTCAAGGAAAGTCCTATGCCATGTTGCAAACTACTTCTTATTTAAAAATTATTACGATATTGCAGAATGAACGAAAATGTCAATTAAAGCTGTTACACTTAATTATTAAACTTCAATTTTCATGTGTTTTTTCCAAAAATTTATATTTATTTCACGATTATGTATAACAGAACTAATTACAAAGGTTCATATTTGTACAAACAATCAAAAATGTAATTGAGGCTAAGTTTTAAATTTTGAATGAATGGTTCTCACCAAATAAATACCTCTTCATTATCTAACTTTATTATCAACATAATACTACGCTTCATGAATAAAACTTATAATTAATTAATTTTGCAAGAGTTTTTTTCTAGTCCTAAATTTATATTTTTTATTATATTTTATTGGGTTTAGTTTATTGTGGTATCACTTAAAGATGGTATGTTCAATAATGCCCACGAGGCTGTTCAGTGACAAAATTCATTGATGGAGTTTTTCAGCAGTACAAAGAACAGAAAACAAGAATAAGTCGTAGAAAAATACACATTTTTAAAATTTATTTATCGTATCAATCTTTTTCAAGAATCAAACTTTTTATTTTAAGGGGGGGGTTGTAATGTTATTTGCAAGTATTTTTCATATTAAGAAAATTAAGCATACCTGTTAATAAATTTTGTATAACATAATATTATTCTTTTTTTTTATAGATCTAGCGGCTAAAATTGGACATTCATTTACTCTCATTTTGTTGGTCTCAGGATAATTATAGCGATAATTAAAGTCACAATAATATTTTGATTGAAATGCCAGTAATGGTTCCCAGGATTTTTGGAGTTTCTTATTACTTAAATACTTAAGATTCTTAAAACGTTAAGAGTGAGCCTACCTCTTACTAGTGTGAGACTTATAAAAAATTCCATGTTTATACTGATTTCTTCTTCAAATTTTCCGATTTACGCAGGTACAAAAAGGGGTTAGAAAAATTGAAGCAATCATGGTTGTTTAGAATTTAATAATCCATGTCAACTTCGAACAAATTTTTCCGACAATTTGTCCTATGACTGAAATGATGCATCTTTCAAAAAACTATAGTCCTTCAAAATTATAGTAGTGATAGGTTAGCTAATTCCGACACAATGAGTTAATATTCTAAATAACATGGTTTTTCTTCTCATCCTGAACTGGGTAAGAATGTAAATCAGAAATATTTTCCATTTGATGTATTAACATTATGAATGGGATAAGTCCATTGGAAATATATAAATAATTGTAGAAAGAAATTCAACAAATTCAGTAAAGTTTTTAAAAAAGTGTGTAATAAATTAGAATTTTTTTTTTTTAGGTATTTACTGAAAGAGTGAACCAATTTTGTTGTTAGAAATTACAAGAATACTAGAACAAGATCTCTTAAAAATAATAATAGAAATTAGAAATATAATACAAAATGTTAGTCAGTCCAAGAAGTCTCCATACTACCCCACCTGCTTTGTATACTATTTTTCTGTTATGTTTTAACAACTTAATATGGAACTATGAGAAAAACATGTTAAAATTAATATTGAAACATAAATCAGCGAGGTATTAATATTTAAAAACAACTACGGAACTTTTTTATAAAACAATAATAGTTTGACAGAGTTTAACTGAAAATAAACAACTTCGTTTATTAGAGGGACCGCGCCGTAGGCCTTGATAATCTTTTTGTAACCTTTTTGTCCATGCTTTGCAAACCAGCTTTCCTAGTAACTTCTGCTAGCATTTTCTATTCGTTCAATATGCTGTTTTTTTAATTTCGTCTCTATTTGAAACATTGTTTGCGAACGCGAGCCGTTTATGTACTTTTTCCATAAAATTGCTCGATGGGGTTAACATCGGGGAATTGCGAAGGGTGTATGTAGCGCTGCTGTCCGCACATTATGGATCATCCATTCGTCGCACCAAGTTTGCGGTATGTTTCGGTTCATTTGTTTTGTTGGAAATTGTATCTTTTTTCAGTGCCTAAATTTTGGTCACTTTCTCTTAAATATTGAATTCTCAAAATGACAGATAAACATGCCTAGTCCATGGTACCATTAATACAACAGAAATTTTCCAACCCCTCCAGCGGACATGTGTCTACCAAATAGCAGAAAACTGCCACCACCCCCTTGTCTCACCGTGGAACAAATGTTTTTAATATCGAATGCGGTATTTTATTCTTTCTCCCAAACTTTAGTTCTACTATCAACAGACCCAAAAAGGTTTAATTTAATTTCATCATTAAAGATTACGGATTTCCAAAATTCAGGAGGTTTTAGTAATATATTCCCCAGCCAAAGCTAACCGCTTATTGCGATTATGCTTCCGTAAGTTAACGGCTTCTTTCCTGGTTGCACACCCCCTTATAGCCTGCCCTGTGTAAATAATTTCCACAGGTTTGTGAACAAACATTTGTCGAAAATAGTTCCCGTACTCTTTTTAATTTTGGTGCACATTTTCTTGGGATCTATAATTAACTTTGTCTCAACAATACTGGCTCCCCCCCCCCTACGCCCACGTGGGAGTCAGTTTTCTTGGCGGGAGCGGATCGAATCGTGTGGGCGAATTTATAGGAACCCGTCGATTTAGCAACCTGGTTTACACAATGTACTGAAACAGTAGCATGCGACTTTTTAACAACTTTTCTTATATTTCTGTATGATAATTCCCACCCCCTCTTTTCCACAAATCAACTATGATTCTTTCGAACCTGAAATGGAACCGCGCCGCGGACGTTTTGCTTATCAAACTTTTGTGAGAGTGGAGAACGAACTGTTGCAGCCCCCAATAACAGAACTAACACAAAATCGAGTGCAGTTAAAAATTACCTCATTTTTAAGACATAAAGTTAAGAATGAAAACTTTTTATTTTCGATTTTCCGTATATATACATAAAATAATAAACTAATTGTTCTATTCTTTGTTTTTAATAACTACCTGTGTACGTAATAGCATATCGTTATAAATGCTTTTAAGTCAATCTGCAATGTTGTAATTTATTCTAAACTTCTATTTTATAAAAAAAAATTCCGAATTAACCGAAATTTCGATTATCTGAAATCAAAACTTTGGGTCCATATTATTTCGGATAATCGAGATTCTACTGTGTATGTATGTATATACCTAATATATATAAATATATATATATAATATATATAGTATATATATATCTATATATATATATATATATATATATATAAATATATTATATTTATATATTATATATTTATTATATATATATATATTATAATATATATATATAATATATATATATATAGTCTATATATATATATATATATGTATAAATATCGGGTGACACAGCCAACTTTATTTTGAAAGTTGCATATTTGCATTTTTTAAATACCAGAATGGAATATATAATATATATATATATATATATATATATATATATATCAATATATAGATATATATATACAATATATATATATCGCAGAGGTAATAGTTTCGTTTTAATAGATGCGATTTACAAAATGGGAGCGTCAAATAATATAAAAGCGTTAAAACGTGTTGTTATTACCTTAAAAGAGAACTTGAACCAATTCAACGTTTAGATAATGGTGAACTTCTTAAAAATATAGCTAAGGATTTAGGTGTAGCCGTGAGTACTGTTTCAGAGTGGAGAAAAAATCGCGAAAAACTTGAAAAAATGGTGTAGTAGTTTTGTCATCGCCCACACCAGGTACGAAAAAAGTATGAAAAGCGGTGAATACCAAAAGTGGATGATTCTTTATTTTTATGGTTTACACAGAATCGAGAATGTGGAGTACCAATTTCAGGAACAATTTTAAAACATAGGGCAGTGAATTTAAGCGAAAGAGTCCGGTTATTGAAGCGCCTGTAAATTTTTCTGCAAGTGATGGATGGCTAGACACTTGTGGAAAAAAAGACATGGTGTACGTCAACTGAAAGTTTGTGGGAGAAAGATTGTCGGCTGATGTATCTGCTGCAAAAAAAAAGTTGCTGAGAATTTTGAGCAGCTTTATGAAAAGAACATGGTTTACAACCAGACCAAATTAACCTTAGCTTCAAAAATGGAAGCTGGAGCACACTGGTTACAAACGTAGCAAAGAACGTATTACTGTCTTGCTGCATGCAGCAGTGCTTGTGGAAGACACAAACTCCCATTACCCATAGATTATGTATTGGTAAGTCGCAAAAATCTACGCACACCTTTAAGAATATTCGTCGCAAATGCTATTCCTGTTTTGTATAAAATCAAAACCATGCCTGGATAAACCCGACTCTATTTAAAGACTGGTTTTTTTGGAGAATTTTGTTCCCAGAGTGGAACTTTTTTTAAAAGAACATGGGTATCCTAGAAAATGTATTTCTGTAGGCCTTTTTTATCACTTAAGAAATATTTTTAACTACTATTCCGATTTGACCGGAAGTGACACTGCAACTTTATTTTTAACGGAACCCTTTGAAATTCTCTTGCCAACGATGTATCACAAGTTGACATTTGCTTGACAGGTGACCGGCAAAAACTGATTTAAACTTAGGCGGGCCATGGCGGATATACATTAGCAATTGTTTTTGTTCGTTTTATCTCACTATTGGAAAGAATTTATGACTATCCATTTATCGTGCTATTTTCGCGAGTTTAAGTGGCTTCTACAAAATTTTATGCTTTACAATTCAGTTACAAAATTTATATATATATATATATATATATATATTATATATATATAATATATATATATTATATATATAATATATATATACAATATGCGTTGATTATGCCAAATGATTTCGCCAAAGTCTCATTTGACATTGATACTTATCGGTGGATGACTGTAAAATTTAGCTACCAACAGATGAAAGTATGCCAAAATCTTCTGTGCGTTTTTTACAGCCTCATTGTACTGCCAATGATGCAAAAGGTAAAGCTTTGAATGAGAAGCACTAAAGGACTTCTAACATATTTTTCATTTATTATTGTTTTTTTTTTGAATGATTTAATAGGATTGCTATTTTGATTCTTAACGTGTTAACCTCTTTTGATGGCTTTTTAAGTTCTATGTACCCATATTACTAATTTGAAGAAGTACTAGTTTAACCCATACGGATTTTATTTTTAATTTGTCTAATGTTTTACATTATGTTACAGGGCTTTTAACCAGGATAGAGAAAAAGCTTGGTAGGAGCATAGCCACCTCTCATTTTGATTAGATTTTCACAGAAGTGCTCCTACCCGAAAACGACTCGATTTTTTGTTCCCTTAAGTATTTTTTTGTAGTTTCCTTGTATTAACAATATTACATAATATTTCCTTTTGTAGTCCATTATAATGTTTAGTACATCTGGTTAGGTATCAATATTTTACCTATTCTACTTTTGTATTGAAAAAACAGAACTTCATGACATAATATTTTTAAATTCCTTCATAAAAAATGTCATATTTTCAACTTTTTCAATAGGACGACTTCAAAAAATAGCCACTCTACAACCTAGGGAAGGTATAGTTAATTGCAAACATTCCTGTACAATCAGTAAAAACGTGAAAACTGTGGACTTTTACCAGCATGTGGTAAATGGTACATGTCTAGGCCAGAGATAGACATAATATTTCCAGGTCAGATGTTTGACATTTAATCAATCCATAGTAATGTTCTAGTAGTTACAATGTTAGTGTAATATTGCCTGTTGGGTCTTTTGTAATAAAACTGAAATATAAAAAACACATCCGAAATTCTTCTATTAGATTATAGTAGGTAGACACCATATTTTACTAGGTGGGCACATAAAAAAAAACCGTTTATGCCATACAAAAAATTTATTTAAAATATATTTAACTTTGCCTGAAACTATTTTAAATTACAATATCATAATGGTATCCAAACTTTGTTTCAACTTAAAGATGATTTTAACCAGTTTAAGTTAGGTAGTAGAATCTTATTTTATTTAAATAAAACTTTGAGTTAAACTTTCATCAAACCAAGCTAGAACACTCTCTTCTGTACTTTTATTTTCCAAATGCTTCTGTGAATTCCTAAAATGTGTTTTAACGGTTGTTCTAAACCTAGACGTATCTCTCTGAAATAGATTTACAACATTAAATAGCAACTTTCCATAAGAGTTATCATTGGTAAATTCCGTAGCAGCATTGGACATTATTTCGATAAGTTTTGTGAGTGTGTCATAATCACTTTGAGGATTTAAAAGTACTTCAATGGTTGTAATATAATTTGGGTGGAGCTTTTCACATTTAGACAAGAAATGACTGAAAAAAAAAAAATAGATATTTAACTACACTCCTGGACAAAATTAACGCAACAATATATGAAATCATACAAATCTCTATAATGAATTAATTTTAATAATTTTTTATGAACATTGGTTACACTAAAAGTTTAGAAAAAACTTATTCAGATACTTTAAAAGTGAATTAGCTACCAAATTTCTCTATAAGATTCGAAATTAAAATTATTCTTAAGACCTAATAACAAAATCGTTGAAATTGTGTAATAATGAAAAAAATAAACTGTGGACACTAGTAGCAAAATTAATGGTGTAACTGGGACACTAGTAGCGTGTGTTGCCTCCTCTACTTCGGATGACAGCGTTTATGCGCCTAGGCATGCTTCTAGTTAAATTTTGGATAAAATCTTGAGGAATTTGCTCACATTCTGTGATAACTCCATTTTCAAGTTCCCTCAGGTTTCTAGGTGCAGGTATATGACGTTTCACATTTTTCTTAAGGTGATCCCATACATGTTCTATCGGATTCAGATCGGGCTTTTTGGTGGCCATTGTATAATCGGTATATATCGACTTGATTAAGAGAATCGAGAGTACCTCCCTAGCCACGTGAGGTCGAGCGTTGTCTTGCATAAACAGGGAAACTGGGCCCCACAAAATGACCGAAAGGCATCACATGTTCTATTACAATTTCTCGAGATAGTAGTCAGCATTCATGGATCTCGTACGGACAGGAACTAACTCTGTGTGAGCATCAAAGCAGATGCTACCCCAGAACATAACTGAGTCACCGCCGAATGGAATCCTTGCAGAGATATTGCAAGGAGCAAACCTCTCTCCTGGTCTTCACCATACTCGCTCACGACCATCTGGATATTTTAGACTAACCCTAGTTTTATTCTGTGGAGAAAACTTGTTTTCCAATCATCCACAGACCAGTTTTCGTGATTTCGAGCAAAACGTAACCTGGCAACTCTGTTCTCTCTAGTAAACAAGGGCGCAGGGGCTGGTCTCCTACTGTTTAATCCAGCTTCATTTAACTGTCTTCTAACTGTTTTAGAAGAAATTGTGACATTGCGAACAGCTTCGAGTTCGTTTCTTATTATAGAACTAGTGACAGTCCTGTTTCTTAAGCATATTGTCTTATAAAACGTTCATCTAGGTCGCTAGTGCATCGTTTTCGCCCTTGCCCTAGCCTTCTAGAATAAGTTTCTACTTCATTCAAGCATCTTACCATATACGACTTATTGTTGGAACGATGTTTGCCTAACAAATTGGCAACATAACTCTGACAATATCCCTCGTCCAATAAAACTGGGGCTCGCGCTACCTCGTGTTCAGTTATAAATTCCTTGTTCGATTCATTTTTCTAATTCTTCAGGGTCAAAAATAAAACAGTCAACCACAAAAACGTATTACTTTGAAAAAGGGAACAATTTATAAGCTTACTTTTAAAGAAATCTATCGCATTATACAGAAAATTGTTTATCTTCTAAAAAAATTCTTTAAAACGAAACAAAATATGCATAGCCTACTATTCAAATACTCGATAAACTTTAAAAACTGACATAAGAAAAAATAAATTAATTTTCAGATTTGTTGCGGTTAATTTTGTCCAGGAGTTTATTTTGAAAAAAAAAAAAAATATATTTTTTTAAGATTTCCCCTATTTTCCTTTAAATATGTTTAAAAAACACAAGTGTATGTTTGACATGAAAATTTCTATAGGCTTCATTTTTATCTCTATCTTGAAACAAGTTCCTAAAAGAGAGTTGTGAAGTGAATCCACACAGAGTGTTTTTAAGTTGTATTTTTTTTTCAACAGGTTATAATGCTCACTAAAATAAATCACTGCACCAAATAGAACCTATTTAAAAATCTTCAAGAAACTGTTTAAAAAAAAACCCTAAAATTGTACATAGTTTGATGCCAGAAAAAGTGTCCAAAAACTTATTGTAAGCAGTTAGCATATAGGTGCTATGATGTCTGTTATGGCAAGAGAATTTTTATGAAAAAAACTTATAAACAAAAACTTAAAGTGTGTAAAGTGTTTAATTAATAGTACTAAAAGTTTGCCACTGTGACCAAGTCGCTAGTACATAGAAACTTTAGAAATCTAAAAACGACTGTACTTTATTATTGAACTTTTGTATAAGATATTTAGTGCGTCCCAACAAAAAAACACCAAGTACAAAATTTAATTTGAAATATATTTGTGCCACAAAGGAAGGAAGTTTTCAAAGTTCTAGAATGATACTGACATTTTTGCTTTAGTAAATAATTTTCATAAAAAACAATTGTTTTTTTAAAATTAATTGTTTATTAAAAACAAAATATAAGCACCAAATAGGTATTTAACAAAATATACACTGTAATTTGTGTTGTTAACGCCTTTCAAATTGGCATCTTCTTGAGGTACAGTTGTTTTCAAAAGATGATACCCTTAAGAGATGGTAATACTTTTTGTCATTTTCAGAAGTCATAGTTGAACTTATTTGACTTTGGCTCTTTTCATATTCTGAATAAAAATATCCAATCAATTTTGGTCCTGACTTTTTCTACTAGTAAACTAACATAAGCATGTCATATTTTAATGATATAAAAAACTACTCAATTTCTACTTTAATATTTGATACAACTTATTTTCAAGAAAGAGTGATATTGATCCTGTTTTAAATTTGGATTGATTCAGCCAATACTAGGTGGAAATCCATAACTAAATGATTTTTAAAAAAATAAAACACTACTTAAATTTCCACTGAATTCAGTGGAAAATTAAGTCGTTTTACTTTTTACAAATTATCTGTTTTAAATATTGATATTTATATATAACCAAAACAATAATTAAATAAACTGAAGAAAAAAAGAACTAATTCTTTTCTCTTCTCTTATTTTAAGAACATAGTTAAGAACTTCTCTACTTAAAACAAATAAAAAAAGTCATCATATATAATATTAACTTGTAATTTAGAAACACTTAATAGTTACCTTAACACCTCACTTTTAAAATCATTATCAAGGGCACCAATATATTGTTGTAAAACCCTATGTGCTTCCTTCCTCCTTAGGGTCTGTTTTTAAGAGCTCTGATACTAATTCATTTTTAAGAAACTATTGAATATTTTTTACTCAGTGACAGAAATATAGTTTGCAGTTCATAGGTAAATTCTTGCCTGACCTAAAATATTTACATATATTACATGTAGTGTTGGTTGAAATTAGCAAACTAGTCAAAGTCTCAGAATGATTTATATTTACTTATTGACAAATGTTTAAATTAAAAATTTATAATATTCTGTCACAATAAAATTAAAATATTATGCACAGACAGCAGCGATTTGGAGTCATGCTAGAGTCTGTTAATTATGAAATTGAAGAATGTTATTATTATTGTTTAGAAACAAAACAGTTTTTAAGTGTCTAAGAATATTTTAGAACTCCATTAAATTATTTATTTAGCCTGAACTAACTTTTTAGCCCTCTACAGACAGTATGAAATAAGTTGATTTGCACTTTTATCCTGATGGATATTGTATTATATTTTACCAAATTCTTTTTTATTATGGTCATTTTTCTAAAGGAAAACTGGTTATCCCATCCACTACTATTTTTTATATCGTGTCCCCAAAATCGCTCACATCTAATTATATATTTTATTATAAAAAAGAACATACCCTTGGTGAAACTAGAAATCTGACATAACATAAAATAACATATTCATTTTTAATATTATTAACTATTAGAGAATTCCAAAAACTTTCCAAATTTTCCAAACCGATTTGACACATCAAAGAAGAAAATACTTTATCTAAATTGCTGTTTTCTAAATTAGATAAATCTTTTATTAATACAATTGATAATTCATTTTTTATGCTTAAACTATCTCTGATGGAGTCGACAATATCCCTAATATTAGTATGATCCAAGTTGTGAAAAGGAGTTGATATATTATCAAGTTCATCCAAAATTTGAACATTGTTGTTCTCAATAGGCTGACAGATCTGTTGTGTTTCCTCATCACTTTGCGTAATATCAATGCATATATTTGCATTTTCCATATACATTTTTTAGATCTTGCTTTATTTCGTCTTGCTAAAAATAAAGCCAGTAAGTTTTAATTATAGAAAATTACAATGTTCGGTTTATACCAGCGGAAATAAATTTTTGATCTGTTTGTATTTTTCTATATTACAATATATATTATTTTTAGCTTCATTTGCTTCTTTTAAAAACTGTAGCAAATCATTTTTTACATTTTCATTATAAGAATATCTGGATATATTCATATTTATCGTCATAGAAGAGTTAGTTTCCATTATATTTATCGTGCCTTAATAATTCGAATTTTTGTTTACAATTAAGGCTTGAGGTTAGTTCTATTCTGCTCTATTTTTTTTTTAACGAATAAGATTTTTTAAGATATAGCAACAAACATTTACTACAAAATGTTGATTAAGAATATTCTCCTTCCATGTCTTAGCCATAGACATAAAGGTTGGACTGAGCATTAACCTCATAAAATTGACCACTCTCTAGAAAGAGACAAAGCGATTGTGCGGCCAATACCTGTCTCTTTTTCTGTAGGCCTGTAATAAACAAGGGCGTAGTACCCCGAGATGGAATTCAAGGCGAGCAAAAAGCCCCATACCCGATTTTAATTCAAATAGAACACATAGAAATATTATTTTTTAAGAGTGCCGTAGCTTAGCGGCATTTTAAAAAAGAGACAGTTTCTGGCCGCTCATTTTGTTTTGTTTCTCTCACACTTTTGCGTCCATATTTACTTTACAGCGGAATACGGAACACTCAGTCCATCCTCTATGTCTATAGTCTTAACAATTTAACGGTAATCACTCGATTTCGTTATTATGCAGCCATAAATTCCGGATCATCTATTATTCAATTTTTTTGTGTACATTTTGTTATAATTAAGATTTTTTAAAAGTTTAAGCCTCGGTTTGGATAAGATAACATTTAATAAAATATATTTTAATTTTTACTAGGAGTTAAAAATCTATATACTACCATAAAATGGTTTAGTTATCATTTTAAAATTTCTCCTGTATTACAGTTTTTTACTGTATCGGCGTTTGTCATTTAGAGAAACAAAATTTTGCAACACTATAAACTAAAGGGGCAAGGAAGATGTTCATAGCAACTAGAATTTGGCGGCATGAACAGACAATTAATATCGCCAAATTTTGATCGCTATGGACATTTGTAATTAAGAAAAATAACATTTTACAACACTGTAAACAAAAGAGCGCAGGAAAAATGTTTATAGCGACCAGAATTTGGCGAAAATGACGATAAAGAAAATTAATCTCGCTAAATTTTGGTTGCTGTAAACATCTTCTCTGCCCTTTTTTGTTTACGGTGTTGTAAAATGGCGTTTCAGGGCATTTATCCGGAAAAGTTGAATTTTGAAGTGACAATACTGCTGATATAGAACGAAAAAATAAAGCATATGGCAACACTGCAACCTTGTCAATCTTTCAAAACAAGAGGGCAAACAAGTGTAAGTTTGTGCTTATTATTTAATATACTGAGACGAGTCTAACTATATTAAATTATAAACAATTCTTTATTCAGTATTTACTAAACAATACTATACGTAGGTGATTATCCGGCTCCTGATTTTATAAAACAAAAATGTATAACTCACAACAGTCGACTTCTGTGACCCCTTTGCTTTTTGATAGAAATCCTCATATCACTAGATTTCATCCATATCATGGTGAAAATATTGTGCTCTCTGATGATGACACGGTAGCTTATCGAAAAAATCTTTTGCTAACGCAGTCACTTTTAGTGAGGCTCCTTTGCAGCCTGGTGAAATCTTTCTTGTAGAAATTGAACAAAATGAAACAGGATGGAGTGGACATATGAGACTTGGTTTAACACAGTTAGATCCTTTGAGGATGTATAGAACAGGCTCTATACCACAATATGCCCTTCCAGGTAAGAGAACTTTGAGGTAAAATTAATTTTTTAATAAATTTTCATTTAAATATTTGATCAACCCGAATGATCTTGGGGAACAACTAAACAAATTTTTATGCTAATTAATTTTTTTTCAGATTTAGCTGATATAGGTACATCATGGATTTATGGTATCAGCAAAGCTCACAATAATGTCTTTGAATATGATAATGAAAATGGGTAAAAAGTGCATAAGAAGCGGTGGTAAGAACATAACCAAGGATAATAGTATTATCAGAACTTGTAGGGGATCTTTTCCTGCGAGTTTATTAAGACGCCCGCCTAGAGCTATTCAAGATAATATTTTGCCAACAGATATGGGTAAGTAATAAAAATATGTTGGAATGTTTTCAAAATTTATTCAGCATTTAATTAACTACTAGCAGTCAGTTTTAATCTATACTCAAGTGCTTTAATAACCACAAATGTTTACTTAAACCACTACACCTTTACATATAAATTTTTGTCATATTTAAAGAAAAAAATTGGTAAAATAGCATATAGCTAACTAATGTACCATTCTGTCTGTAACTGTTATATTTATAATTACAACAATTATCTATGCATAAATAGTTTACAGTGTTGCAAAATAATGTTTTTATTTTACTATATTTTTTGCTATGATTATAGACTTGATATAACTGCATAAATCCATGCAGCACTTAAAATATTTCGCACACTAACAATCTTTTCTTTATCAAAATTTAATTGTCATAAAACCTAAAAAACCTTGGCCATCAGTATCTAATACAAGGAAAATAAATTGGAAAGAGAAATAATTTTTGTTTTTTGTGTACAGTTTTAATTTTGAATTTTGTATATGTGTAGTAATATATATATATATATATATATATATATATATATATATATATATATATATATATATATATATGTTCATGCAGTCTATTTTGTAGATTAAGTTTGTTTGTTCTGCTGTTGGTATTGTTGGTTTAAGTTTGGTGAAGATATTTTTTTGAGTTGTTAGCCGGTTTTTCTGCTATGTTCATGTTATGTGGTTTAAGGACTTTTTTGATCTTATTACTTAATTCAGGAATGTATGGTATGGAAATATAATTTTTCTTAATTTCATTGTTACTTTGTTTAGATTTATTGTATACTTTATTTATTTTTGTTTTTTGTGTACAGTTTTAATTTTGAATTTTTATATATATATATATATATATATATATATATATATATATATATATATATATATATATATATATATATATATGCGAGGCTGGTTTGAAAAGTCCGTGCAAAAAATAAAAACTACTTATCTGTTTGGGGTAAACCTTTTTTATTTTTCGACATAGTCTCCTTTTAGGCTTATACACTTCATCCAACGATGTTCTAGTTTGTTGATCCCTTCCGAATAATAGGATTTGTCCAAGTCTGCAAAATATCCATTAGTGTCTGCAATCACCTCCTCGTTTGAATAAAATCTTTGTCCCGCCAGCCATTTTCTTCAAATTGGTGAACAAATAGTAGTCCGAGGGAGCCAAGTCTGGAGAATAGGGGGATATGAAACGAGTTGGAATCCTATTTCCATTAATTTTGCGACCACAACTGCTAAGGTGTGTGGTGGTGCGTTGTCGTGATGGAAAAGGACTTTCTTGTGGGCCAATCGCGGGCGTTTTTCTTGCAGCTCGGTTTTTCAAACGGTCCAATAACGATGAATAATATTCACCTGTAATAGTTTTACCCTTTTCCAGATAGTCGATGAGGATTATCCCTTGTGAATCCCAAAAGACAGTCGCCATAACCTTTCCGGCCGAAGGAACGGTATTCGCCTTTTTTTGGTGCAGATTCCCCCTTGGTAAACCCATTGTTTAGATTGTTGTTTGGTCTCAGGAGTATAATAATGTATCCATGTTTCATCCACAGTGACGAAACGACGCTTAAAGTCCTCCGGATTCTTCTGAAACAGCTGCAAACCATCCTTGCAACACTTCACACGATTCCGTTTTTGGTCAAGCGTCAGCAATCGCGGCACCCATCTTGCGGATAGCTTTCTCATGTCCAAATGTTTATGCAAAATATTATGTACCCGTTCAGTCGAGATGCCCACAGCACTAGCAGTCTCACGCACCTTAACTCTTCTGTCATCCATCACCATCTCATGGATTTGATCAATGATTTTCTGGAGTCGTAACCTCCACAGGCCGTCCAGAACGTTCAGCGTCACTTGTGCTCATATGGCCAATCCGAAAAATTTTCAAACCACTTATAAACTGTTCTAATCGAAGGTGCAGAGTCACCATAATGTTTATCAAGCTTCTCTTTAGTCTCCTGAGGCGTTTTGTCTTTCATAAAGTAATGTTTAATCACCACACGAAATTCTTTTTCGTCCATTTCTTGAAAATCACTCTACTTCCTTGATTCACACGAATGCCAAACACAAAGAAATAGACCAATATGGTTGAAACTTGGTGTGCGTTCATTCAAGAGATGCTACTAACTAAACATGACCTCGATACGCGCCGGTGGTGCCATTCTCTCGGACTTTGCACGGACTTTTCAAACCAGCCTCGTATATATATATATATATATATATATATATATATATATATATATATATATATATATTTAGGATAGTTTTTTGTTCTTGGTCTTGTGGTCAATTTTTAATGAAACAAGTTTACTTTTGGTTAACGTTTCGGTTTATTTTATTTAAACCATCTTCAAAACTACAAGAAAGAAAAAAAAATGTTTAAGATGTAAAATTACAATTACAAAAATACAGAAATATATATAAAGAATAAATATTAGTGTTTAATTATAGTTTTCCTACCTTATATCTAGTTGGATCTTTTGGTTTACATGTTTACAGTTGCACAGTTTTCGTAATACTAAATTTAAAAGGTTCACATATTTTATTTCACTATTTGTACAGGTAAAATGGGTAAATCCAAAATTTATTTATTGTTAGTGTTCCGTACGGAAACACTTATAAGATCACTTCGGTGTCTGTCTATCCGTCTGTCACACCCGATTTTCTCCGAAACTATTTGTCATAGAAAGTTGAAATTTGGTAGTAATATAGGAATTGATGGCCTCATCAGAGCCATGTAGTTTTGAAAGTTAAATTTTGACTTAAGGGGTTAGTTTCGGGGGGGGTGAAATCGGAAGTGAA
>JAHKBH010001713.1:0-20000 GCA_019049505.1 Pachyrhynchus sulphureomaculatus
CGATGTCCCCAATTTTATATTTGGGGGTTTCAGCAACTTTTAAATGACTATAGACAGTATTTAACAATTTTTCCCTCATTTTTTATATTAACATCTATAGGCTTCATACGCGTTGTTGAATGTTTTGTATTATTATACGTATCTGTAATAACCAGAAGCAGATCTAACCATTTATGGTTCCCATGTAGAGTAAAATACTTGAATAATTTCCCCTTAATGGTTCGAATTACTCGTTCAGCAATAGAAGCTTTTAACGGACTAAAAGTGCTATAGTGATTTATGTTGTATTTCTTCATTAAATTTTGAAATTGCGAACCGTAATATTCTTTCCCATGATCTGATAAAGGATTCTTAGGTATTCTTCCAGATTTTTTGAATATAACTTCCATAGCATTTGAGACATCTGCTGCAGATTTAGATTTTAACGGTGCAGTCCAAAGAAATTTAGAAAAACAGTCGATGACCACCAATATATATTTATTACCTTTATTTTCTCGACTGTATTGGTCCAACTGTGCTAAGTCGGTTGCAAATGTATCATCTAAACCGCGCTGGATGAATCTCCTTCTTTTGAATTTAATTCGAGCTGGTTTGTGTAGCTCTCTAACAACCTGTTGCCTAGCTTCAGTAATTTTGGATTGTTTTTTAACTTTCATTATTGCTATAGGTGTTATTTATCAGATTGTTTTTTAGATTGTGAACGTTTATTTCTTAAGACTGGTTATTTATTATTTTCTTCTACCTAAGGATAACTCTTCTTCAATTAACTTAAGCCTAGCCTCTATGTTTCTAATTTCTCCCCAAATATTGGCTATTTTATTATCAGCATATTCTTCAAAATGTATGGCCTTTTCTTCAGCAGCATCAAAGCTACCAGATAAAGATTTCTGTTCTTTAATAATATTAGCGAGAGAGGCACTAAATTCACTTCTAATGTTACCTAATTTCGTTTCAAATTTGCTAGAGTTTGAACTTGCTGGAATGTATTTATTGTTGGAATTTCTTTTTTTTATTATATTATCTCTAATTGAATCTATGTATGTCTTTGTTGCAGCATCATGCTCATCCATTGGATTCTTTAAATTACTTAGACGATGATTTTCAATATCATATGCACCTTGAGGTGTTAGCGGTAGGCCTGATTGTATAATTTGCATGGGTTTACGTGTGATGTTCTTAGAATGTGCGGAACGACCGAACTTGTCCATGATTGCTATACTTATGACATAAAATTAGTTCTAGTCATGCTTATATAAATTCAATTACGTCAAGGTCTCTCAATTCTTCTAATATACTCATAATTTCATTGATATTATTTCCGTTTCCAGCATCTTGAGAGGCATTCAGTTTAGCTAGTCTATCCACTAACTCGTTTACGTCATCATAATACACATACTCTTTAGGTTGTTTTGTGTACTTTAATAAACCAGAACCGGACTTGCCTGGAGCTGAATATATTCGTTTTTTATTTAACTTAGCAGCTGCAGATTTTGCAGAGAATAATGGTTGAATATACTGCTTGTATTTTACTGAGTTACTTCCTTTAATTTGACTTGATGGTTTATTATCTCTTCTATGTACATTAGTTTGTTTAAAATCTCTCGATATTCAGCTTCATCGGTTCTCGTTGGGTACATGGGTTCTTTCATAAATATTAATTCATATAGCCCCCGAGTCCCCCTATATGTACGATTACCTATATTTATATCACCGTTTGTATTAAATGACAAGAGTTCTGACCCCATTTTCCACTTATCTACTGTTTTGTCATGACTCAGACCGTATGTGAGATCAATCTTTTCAGAATTGCGAAAATACTTATCTATATACTCTTGAGCAATAGAGAGGATACTGATTTAGATATTCCAAATACCCAGCTGATCGTTCGCTAATAGATTTTTGAAGCTCATTGTCGACTTGTTCACGGTGTTCTTCAAATACATTATCATCAGAGTCATTATCCGCTCCCAATTCTCCTATAAACTTTGTGGTTAAAAATTTCGGTTCCTTTAAGGAAACATCCTCCTCTTTTGTCTCCTCATCCTTCAGTTCCTTCTTTAAGGCATCTTCCTTTTCTGCTTTAACTTTAGTTAATTCAGTGTTTTTCTACAATTTTAGTAAGCGGTTCCTTTATGGGGTTTAATATTTTATTGAGAGCGTCATCTTTCTCCGCTTCGTTCCAAAACTTTAAGGATAAATATTTTTGTTTAATGGTTTTCGCAGCATTAAGAATTTTCTGTTGGCTTTAATTGCTTTATCTCGTTTACTTAAAACTTTAGGCATGACTGCTACCGCTGCTTTGTTGAGCAGTGTATTATATACTGATAATAGCTTGAAGAGTTAGGGATTTATATAGGTATCAAATTTACTTCTATATCTCCCCTTATTTATTTCATCATCTTTAACAATAACTAAAAATCCGTATTTTTCTTTCCAGCATTCCGAACAAAATTCTTTTAAACGTTTCTAGCGTCATATCTGTGTTTACATGATCGCTATACACATGTTTCAAATTTAAGTCATCCTGTTTAAATAATATAATCATGTTAGCATTATCTCGAATTAACTGTTTAGGTATTTTTGAATAGGTTTGGCAAAGGTAAAATGAATCAATTTTATTATGCCTGCCCATAGAAAAATAATTCCTTATTTTTTCCTGTTTCTCGCAGGCTATATCATCGAATATAAATATCGAGTTTGGTTTGGTATTTTCAGGATTTATAACCGCATCGTTATCGCTGAATGCGTAATAATTCACACCGGATACTAGACTTATGGTTTTTTCTAAAAATCTATATTTTTCTTGATTAAGGGATTTGCAATAAATATACACATTTTGAAATCTTAATCCGTTTTTTTTATCGATTAACAAACTTAACATTACGTTGCTTTTCCCTGCATTACTAGGACCACAAATAACAGCTCTAATTGAATTTGGTAGCAATTCGCTATGACGTTTAAGTGTCTGCAGGATTTTCACATATATCGAAATTGGTAATATTTAGGTTGAGAACTTGTTTTTCTTTTTTCATCTTATAAAGGGTGTTTAGTTAAGTATAACCTTAGTACTAATGAACACCTCAAGAGGTGCAGGTGTATTAAATACCTTAATCAATAAGCTACCGTTCGAACTTCATTTACCGGGTTATTCTTATTGTGGACCAGGTACCCGTCTTAAAGAACGATTGGCTCGCGGTGGCCAACCAAAAAATAAATTGGATAGTTATTGTAAGGAGCACGATATCGAATATTCAAAAACATCCGACCTAACAAAACGACATCAAGCTGATAAAGTATTACAGAAGCGAGCCTGGAAACGAGTTACAGCTGTAGATTCGAATTTAGGAGAAAGGAGTGCAGCTTGGATTATAACGTCTGCAATGAAGGCTAAGCGAGCATTTGGAGCGGGTAATAAGAAGTTAAAAGCAAAAACTAAGAAAAATAAGAAGAAAGAGACGGAGAAGGCAAAAGCAACTAAAGGAAAAACATCGTTTAACTTGGGTGTTGTTAACAGCATAAAGAAACATATGAATAAATATAAGGAGGGTGGTTCCTTGAAGAATAGCATTAAAGGTGCCATTAAAGCAGCTCGATTATCTGTAAAAAAATATTGGAGGAAAGAGAAAAATTAAGACTCCTAGAGTTATCCGGGTGCCGAAACTTGGTGGAATCCTCCCCCTTATTCCTATTTTTGCAGGGTTAAGCGCTTTGGGGGCCCTGACAGGTGGAGTCGCCGGGTTGTCCAAAACGATAATTAGCGCTCGAGATGCAAAAAATAAACTTGAAGAAGCAAAGAGACATAATGAAACAATGGAAGCTATTGCTCTCGGAAAGAGTAAAGGGCAGGGACTATATATTAAACCATATAAGACTGGTTATGGATTGTATTTAAAGGAAATGCCAAAAAACTTCCATTAAGGTTACCCAATCAACCATTATCTAATATTAACATCGAAAAACAACAAGCAAAAACATTTGAAAATACCCAACTTTAGGGGGGTGTTTTATGAGAGACAATTTACCTGGAACTCCATGGAAGACTGAATGTGGTATAATTAATTTAGATAAATCTGAAGGAGCTGGAACTCATTGGGTGGCCTATAAAAAATCTGGAAACAACGCTGTTTACTTTGATAGTTTTTGGAAATTTAAATCCTCCAATGGAAGTAATTAAATATTTAAAAAAAAATTGTACTGTATATTATAACTTTGATCAATATCAGAAGTTTAATACCTACAATTGTGGACATCTTGCACTAGCTTTTCTTTACAATAAATCCTTATAAGTACATAACGTGTTTAATTTTTGTTAGTAATGTCTCAAACGTTTACATTGAAGGGTCGTTCTAGTTGTCTAAGTATTGACATTAGCCCGCCAATTATACTGGATTCGAGGTATAATTATTCCTTAGCCCTCATTTCACTGAGCACCTGGAACTCTATTCCAATTATAGAACCTGGAAGTGATAAATTTTATTATACCAATTCGAAGGGTGTGGAGAAATTTATAAATATTCCAACAGGATTTTATGAGATTAGCGATATTGAATCATTTCTTATTAAACAGTTGGATATCAACGAGGATGGAACTGCTATAAAAATTTCGGTTGAAAACCAAACAACAATACTCTCAAGTTTGAACTAAGGTGTCTTTAGGGTGTCGATTTCAAACCTAAAGATTCCATAGGGAAATTATTAGGTTTTTCTGAAAAGTACCTGCAACCAAATACAATATACGAATCAGATCTTCCTGTGAATATTTATTAAGGTTACTTCTATACGACTTGAGTGCAATATCGTCTCTGGATCTTATTATACGAATAATCCCTCTCATACGGTATATGAGTTTACACCGGATGTTGATCCTGGGTATAGTATAATTATAGAACCGAGAAATTTAATTTATTTACCTGTAAATAAATCCAGTATTGATAATATAACTGTAGATTTTACTTGATCAGAATTCAAACCCGATAAATTTTCGAGGTGAAGAAATAATTATACGGTTGGAGCTAAAGAAACATGGGCTTAGTGATTAATAATCGCAATTTAGAAAATTATTTAATTAGCGTCAGCAACTAACCAATTTCAGTCTATAATCAGACGCTAAGGCAATCGCTCACGTCCAGGAGTCTATTCCAGTTACAATCTATAGCACAAAAGTATGGCTATCGTATCAGAAAAACTTCAAATATTTCGCCAGGTCAACGCAGATGAATCAATCAGTCGAGAAGAGTGGCATAGTTACCATCCATTTACATCTTCATTTAACAATAACGATGAAATCGAAATAGTAATCAACCAGCAAGATACTTTTATGGATATTAGCGAAGCTGTCCTTCATATAGAAGCGTCCTTTACTGAGGAAGTTACCGCAGGTAAAACGGGAAAATGTAAGTTAACAAATAATCCTGGAGCATTCTTATTTGAAACGATTACATACGAACTGAATGGGATTGAAATTGAGAAGGTTCGAGATCCAGGTCTTATCAGCTCCATAAAAGCCATGTTATGTCTTAATGACCAGGAAAGCAAAAATCTCTTCATGCAGCTGGATGGAAATGGCCTACAGGTGTGCTGGCAACCTTTGTTGGTACTGCAGCTGATGAAAATGGAAATTTCAACTTATTAGTACCCTCTACGGTTTCTTTTCGGTATATTTTTCAGACTACAAGGGTGTTATAATGGGAGGCAAAAAATTAAACTGGTTAGGGCGAGAGTTGATGAAAATTGTTATGCAAATACCACTGG
This sequence comes from Pachyrhynchus sulphureomaculatus, assembly GCA_019049505.1. Classification (NCBI taxonomy): domain Eukaryota; kingdom Metazoa; phylum Arthropoda; class Insecta; order Coleoptera; family Curculionidae; genus Pachyrhynchus; species Pachyrhynchus sulphureomaculatus. Next base: position 5,752 of record JAHKBH010001713.1, read on the forward strand.
GGATAAGAAAGCTACTATAAATATTTCATCAATTGTGTTAAAAGTTAAACATGTTTACCCTAACGATGCTATTAAACTTAAGTTATATGAAGAAATAGCCAGTAATCGGTCCATTCTTATGCCGTTTAGAAACTGGGAAATTCACGAATTGCCTACACTTAGATCGGCAACGAAAGATATTTGGATGGTGAAATCAGCTTCCGAAAGAGCTCGATATGTCATCGTATTTTTCCAAACGAACCGAAAAGATAAACGCTGCATCGAATTGTACATATTTTGACAATATAAATATTACCGATGTAAGATTTTATTTAAATTCAGAAGTTTACCCATATGAATCACTTAATTTAAATTTTAATGATAAAAAATACAGTGAAGCTTACAGAATGTATACAGAGTTCCAAAATACATATTTACAAAAACCGTTTTTTGCGAACCATTATTAAGCTTTTCAGACTTTTTTTCACGTGCTCTATTCGTGAATGATTGTTCAAAACAAAATGAAAATCTCAAATCTGGTACCGTCGATGTAAAAATAGAATTTCAAAGTTCTGAACAATTCCCAAAAGATACTCGAGCGTATTGTATAATTATCCATGATCGGGTAATAGAACACTCCCCTCTTACTGGAACTATAAGATCCATAGTTTAACAAATTAATTTTCAATACCATGAAGACTGTAGTGGTCGACGTACAGGGCTACGTAACACCGAATTTTGAAGTAAAGGAACTAGTAATTTATGATGGGAAGAAAATAAAATCATGGATTTTTAAACCGAAGACCTTATATAGAAATTTATCTGAAAATTTAAAGAAAACAGCTAAATATACCTTTTATTATATTCACGGCATTCCATACAATTCTGGCTGCATGGAATATAACGACCTTAATCGAATACTTAGAGACGAATGATCAGATGTTGGAGTTATCTACGTTAAAGGGCATATAAAGAAAGAATTTCTGTTGGATTATTACTACCAGAATGGTTGCACGCTCATCCTGATATAATAAATCTTGAATATTCAAGCATACGAGTACCAAAATTAGATAAGGATTATATAGGTCAATGCAATTACCATAAGCTTGCGATGTGTTCTTGTAGCGTTAACAATGCTATAACTTTATACAATTATATTACAAATAAATAGATTTTCAAAAGTGTGTGTTTTTATTTTTCAAACCTGTTACATATTAAAAAAATAATTTACGCTGACAAAGAAAGCAATACCCTATTTACACATGAATAAGACAAGGAAAGCATTCGAATCGAACTTCCGTCAGTGCGTTGTTAACCATATAACTTAATGGAAATATGTGTTTTTGTCATCATGCAGCAAAAGACGGTCATTGGCGCGCTGCAGGAAACTCACCTCGAATGCTTTCCTTATCTTACACACATGTAAATAGGGTATTGCTTTCTTTGTCAGCGTAAAATTAATTTTTTACATATTAAAAATCATTTTTTACGCTGACAAAGAAAGCAATACCCTATTTACGCATGAATAAGACAAGGAAAGCATTCGAATCGAACTTCCGCCAGTGCGTTGTTAACCATATATGTGTTTTGTCATCATGCAGCAAAAGACGGTCAATGGCGCGCTGCAGGAAACTCGACTCGAATGCTTTTCTTGTCTTATTCACATGTAAATAGGGTATTGCTTTCTTTGTCAGCGTAAAAAAAATGATTTTTAATATGTAAAAAATTCAATTTACGCTGACAAAGAACGCAATACCCTATTTACACATGAATAAGACAAGAAAAGTATTCGAATCGAGTTTCCGCCTGTAGCTATAGGCGTCGTGCATGAGATCATCCGCACGTGGTTTTTAATTTTATAGCATAATAATATGTGATGGTGGTATTTATTTATTAATACAAAAATAGGTTAATGTAACATCATCCAATAGGATTTACACACTTGTAGATAGTGGGGTGAGCTTAACGAGTGACACCTAACATATTTTCTTTTTATCTAAGTATTCTTCAATGGCAGTTTCAAATTCAAGATAACTTAACCTTCGCAATTTCTTTTAATAAACTCAATGCAGATATGAGAAATGAATCGTCTTTAGTTTTCTAGATAATTTTCACAATCTTGCACCACTTTTCCAAGCATCTCTATAATTTCACGAAGCCATTCAGGATAATTTTCAGCATTTTCTTGCAATTCTTTCCTAACATGATCAGGATAATTTTCAATATTTTCCATCCGTTTAGAAACTACATACATATATCCCTTTGGAGCCCATTTCACATCACTAGCACAAAGGTTACGTAGTCGTACTATTAGCGAATTCATGATAATATTGTTGTTAATACACTGAGAAGCAATCTGTTACTAAAGCTATGAATGTATGGAGAACCAAAATCCAACCCAAATTCCATTTCAAGGTCAAGTGGCGTCACCGTGATGACCACACCAACGTATGTGCTACTCTGAGGTCTGTCATCCGAAGATACATCCCTCACCCTCACATTGGTCATCACCAGTCAAACTCCTAGTTGAAATTACCTACACCTCAGGTCAAAATATTAATATTTAATATTAGCAGCGACATCTAGTATCTTTATTGTACAACTATAGTAGATTTGATAGGCGGGTTCTAAGGACAATAAAGAAGTTTAGCATATTTTAATTGCAAAATATTGTAAGCCATGTAAAAAGGGTATGGTTAAAAATAACGTTAACTTTAACGGTGAAAATACGGAAGAGGTTTAATAAAGTGGGAAGCGGCTCTTCCATGGGCGTAGGTAATTTCGTCTAGAATGTTAAAATTTCAAACGGATGTGCGTTGAACAATAGATAGATGGATTGAACTGCTGTCTGTCCGTATGCCTCTCATTTGTCAGCTGACAGTTGACAGCTATCAACTGACAGTTGACTGTTAACAACCATTCAACTGTCAACTGTCCATTCGTCTGTCCGTCTGTCTGCGGTTAAAGACGGGTAGATATGGTAGGCGGGTTCTAGGGTCCATTTAGGCCCTTTTGGCATCGTCGTTTACGGCGCAAGTCAAAGTGTTAGGTCAGCACTGGCAACCCCGCTTCGCGGCGTTGCACTTTGACTTGCGCACGATGACTTGCGCCGTAAACGACGTGCCAAAAGGGCCTAAATTGACCCTAGAACCCGCCTAACATATCTACTTATATATATACATTTATTATATTTATTATTATATATATTTATATATATTATATATATATATTTATATATATATATATATATATATATATATATATATATATATATATATATATATATATATGTATATATATATATATATATATATATATATATATATATATATATATAAATATATATATATATATATATATATATATATATATTTATATTTCAGGTTCCAGTTCATTCTAGGTCCTTTTGGGCTGTCGCTAAGGCAGTCAAAATTTCACCAAATCCATCATACCACCACTCACACGGCCAGATAATTCTATTGCAACGACACCTATTGAGAAAGCGAACTTGTTGGCTGAACTCTTTGTTTCACATTCTACTGTCGATTTCTAAGGAAAAACACCACCTACTATTCCCATATTGCAGTCAAGGATGCCCGATGTTGTCTTCAGACAGCGTAGCGTAAAGCCTATTTTAATGAAGCTAGACATCAAAAAGGCTTCTGGCGCTGACGGAATACCTGCCATAGTTCTCAAAAACTGTGCGTGGGAACTAACACCAGTTCTCTGTAGACTTTTCAACCTATCCTACAGAAAGCGAATATTTCCTTCCTGCTGGAAATGTGCCACAGTTCAGTCGATACCTAAAAAAGGCAAGAAGACCTTGCCAAATAGCTACCGACAAGTTGCTCTGCTCTCAATAATATCGAAAGTCATGGAAAAGGTTATCAATCAGCATCTTCTAAAATATCCTGAAGGATTCAGCATTATTAGCGGTCACCAATATGGTTTTCGTAAACATAGATCAACAGGAGATCTTCTGACTTATGTAACACATGTTTTGGAACAACGCAATTGAACACTTTGGAGAATCTCGAGCGGTTGCTCTTGGTGATTTAGTTTAGTGTAATGACATTTATGCAGTATGAGCTTTTTTTGAATACGATGCAAGTAACTGGCGTGTGTTCATGGACTCATCTATAGCTAGTTTGAAAGCTGTGTTTTCGCACAACGGAAATACGCTATATTCTGTACCCATAGCTCGAGATTGTTGTACTCTTACAAGAGACTTATCTCGAGTTAAGTAGTCACGGAAATATTAAATATTTGCTATTTTATACCGTTCAGCTCTAATTTTTATGCTCTGTAGTTCTTTTTAGTGTTCCGTACGGAACACTTATGTGATCATTTCTGTGCCCGCCTATCTGTCTGTCACAGCCGATTTTCTCCGAAACTATTTGACATAAAAAGTTGAAATTTGGTATACATATGGCAATTGGTGACCCAACCAGAGCGTGTTTGACTTAAGGGGTTATTTTTGGAGAATGAAATCGAAAGTTAAAAAAAAAATTGCGAGGTCACCGAGTGGGGTGTCAAATGAAAGCTTGTAAAAACACGAGTTCAAAAATATATATGATGTAATACTCGCGCAAACATCTCTTCATATTATTTTAAAAAAAATAGCCAAAAAATCGCTGTCCTCCCTATGTCGAGTAAGAGCTACGAAATAGCTATACATATTTGGTGCAGTCAGTAATATACTGATATAATTTTCATGATATTACTACATTTGGCCAATCACAGATCAAATAAATTTCAATGATTTAACTGATAGGTACTGAGATAAAATTATTTTATTTGTTTATAATTAAACAAATATTTAGATAGTAAATATTTGTTTTAAATTTTTACTGTTAGATTCTAGATTGAGCTAGATTCATTTATTGACTATTAGGTAGCTAAGACGCTATAACTATTATACATTATTGACTAAGAGAAAACTTGAAAATACATATTGTATCTTAAGTTATATGTATGTTAGGAACCTAGTTAACTTAGCTTAGGTAAGGATTTTATTTTATTTTTAAAAATACCGTACGAAACATTAATTGCGCAGGCCCGACTTGCACTTTGCCGCTTTTTTAATTTGAAATCCCATTTACTACGTTGGGACTTTTGAATCCTTAGTACAATGATATTTCACAACATTTATTGGCACTACACCAAACACTTTATCTTGCATTTGATGCGCGTTTCGCTAATCATGTTAGCCTTTTCAGTCAATTATTGCTCGTGATGATGCGAAAATAAAGTGTTTCGTGTAGTGGTGATAACTGCTGTGTAGTTAAAATTGCATTAATTTACACTCTGTCAAATATAGAAAATACGTAAATACTGTGACTAAGAGATGAACGCGTATAGGAAAGATATCTAATTACCCACAGTTTGGTGGTTACCTCATAAAATATTTCCCAAGATTGTTTGAATCGTTTTCTAATCTGTCACTATATTTTTCTTGGTTTTTATCTGCAGATTTCATGCAGGTCAATTCCATATCTGTAGATGGGGTTTAATATAGTTTTGTATAACAGGAGTTTATGTTCTATGGAAAGTTGGGATCTGCGTCCCATTATCTAGTATTATTTATTTAATTTCAGTCCCAACTGTTTTTAAGCTCCTCTACTGGTTGGTTATGTGTTTACTGTTGCGCCTTCCTCAATAATTTGCAGTTTGGTTGCATTTTACATTTTTGACATGTATTTGGTAGTATTAATGGGTGAGTATGGTCTAGCAAGCAACTCATAAAATAACTAAAGTGAAAACCTCTTTTATAAATTTTCAGAAGACAATTTGGTTAGGATATAATTCCAATTTAAAATAAATATATTTTTTTTTTATCCAAAATCCAGTTCTTGTTCATCAAATAAACGCTTTAAGTGAATTTTGTCATAGTAGCTTTTATTTAGCGCAAACTCAGCGGCTGGCTAACCGTGCGCGGAGTTCTGGGTGGGTCAGTATACTTTTTTAGTGAATTATATTTGGCTAAACCACATGTCCCTGTTGATATGCAGCAGACATCGATAAACTCTCAAAGCCGGCATTGCTATAGAGACACGGTATTGGTTGTAGGTCTCTGCAATCGGAAAAGACTGACAGTAGAGGCATTGTTTCTTGCGCTCCTTTCGGGTAGGACACATATCTGAACTCAGTACTGGATGGATTGAGCGCAGACCCCGATAGAAGCTGCAAACTGCTTGTTGATGGGGTACCACTTGATCCAGAAATGACTAACCGTGGAGAAAGTGCCCTTCTCGTTGTCAAGTACATCGGAAGTTAAACTAGAAAGATTGAGGGCCGTCTTCAACAAAAAAACATACTTTTGAAGATAACAAATCCTGAGCGACAGATTATTGATATTCTAAAACATTGAAAAGTATCGTACCTGAGCTACCTATTTCTAGGCCCTAGATTCAATCTTCCGAAGAACATACTCGTAGAAACAATCAAAGGAAAGAAGGGACCAGGTCGAAAATAACACTTGTCATGTAAATTAGTAGGGCAGAAAAAGGGCAGTAGACCTTTTTCTGCCTTCTAATAGGATTTGCTACTTGCAAAAATATGTTTTTGTTGGTGACGGCCCTTAATCTTTCTAGTTTAACTTCCGATGTACATCCCATTTGACAACGAGAGGGGCACTTTTCTCCACGGTTAGTCTTTTCTGTATCAGTTGGTATCCCATCAACAACATGTAGTTTGCAGTTTCTATCGGGGTTTTACGCTCGATCCATCCAGTATTGAGTTCAGATATGTGTTCTACCCGAAAGGAGCGCGAGAAACAAGGTCCCTTTTCTGATTCGAGCGACCTACAAGCAATGCCGGCTTTGAGAGTGTGTCGATGTCTGCTGCATATCAGCAGGACGTGCCGTTTAGCTAAATATAATTAAATAAATAAGTATAGTGACCCCCACCCAGAACTCCGCACACGGTTAGCCATGTGGTATTAACCTGTGGGGCCCAGCATCAAACACTAACTTAGAAATATTAAAAAGTTCCAAAAGTCTTTCAGTCTATAACCAATGCTCCAAGAGTATATTGCAAGAAATCTGCAGATAAAAATCGTAACCGTCGCTAAGTAGTGAAGAAAATATAGTGACAGATTAGAAAACGATTTAAACAATCTTGGGAAATACTTTATGAGGTAACCACCAAACTATGGGTAACTGGATATTTTTCCTACACGCGTTCATCTCTTAGTCAAAGTATTTACGTATTGTCTATATTTTACAGATTGTGAATTAATGGGCTTTTTACCTACACAATAGTTATCACCACTACACGAAAACACTTTATTTTCAAATCATCAGGAGCGATGATTGACTGAAAATGCTAATATGATTAGCGAAACTCGCATCGATTGCAAGATAAAGTGTTTGGTGTAGTGCCGATAAATGTTGTGAAATGTCATTGTACTAAAGATTCAAAAGTCCCAACGTAGTAAATGACATTTCAAATTAAAAAAACCGGTCAAGTGCAATACGGACCTGCGCAATTAATGTTCCGTACGGTGATTACTTTTAAAATAAAATAAAATCCTTACCTAGTTAACTAGGTCCCCAACATGTATATATCTTAAGATCCAATGTGTTTTTCCACTTTTTTGTATAAGTCAATAATGTATAATAATTATAGCTTCTCAGCTAACCTAATAGTCAATAAATGAATTTAGCTCAATCTAGAATCTAACTGTAAAAGCTTAAAACAAATATTTACTACCTAAATATTTGTTTAATTACAAACAAATAAAAATAAAATATTTTCTCTCGATAGCTATCAGTTAGTCATCAATCATCAATGAAATTTATTTGATCTGTGATTGGCCAATTGCAGTAATGTACTGAAAAGTATATGAGTATATTACTGATTGCACCGAATACGTATAGCTATTTTGTAGCCCTTAGTCCCGGTTAAATTCACAACTTTCGATGAAAAAACGCTTACCATATTGTCAAGGCAAATAGTTCTTTTTTTATACCAGATAAATTACACAGCCCCATAAAAAAAAAAGTGGGGTATACTTTTGATGCGATATATCAGATCCGTAGTATTTTTGCCCGCTGATCACGAATCTGACGTCAGAATATCGCCATCACATCTCAATTTTTTTCTAACCTCAAAAAATAGGTAAAAATTAGTAAAAATTAAGAAAAATATACTCCTAAAAAAATTGATTCAAGCTTTTTCATGAATCCAAAGATGTATTGATATGTATTCGGACACGCTAAGCTAATATTTATCGGTTAGATTAAGCCATACAGTTCTCTTTTCTTTCTAACCTCAATAAATCAGACAGATATAGTGCTTCTCGAATTCAAAAACGAATTCAAATTAAAATTCAACCGATTCTTACCAAATTTGGTACACGGGGGTTTTTTGGGTTGCTGATCATGAATCTGAGGTCGGATTTGCAAAATTCAAAATGGCGGATCCAAGATGGCGGACAAAATTTTTGAAAACCAACCGATTCCTACCAAATTTGGTATACAGTTGGGGAATCCTCAAACCTGATACTCTTAAAACCCTAAACCCTGAAACCTTAGACTCCCACACCCTGTAACCTCAAGAAATAGACCTCAATAACCCTGTAACTTTAAAAATGAGACCCCAATAAAACTCAAAACCAGGACTTTTAAACCATATACTCTCAAATAGTAGACCCTTAAGCCCTAGAATTGCGAAGGTTAGACCCGCGCCTAACTTTCCTTTTTTTGGCTGTATCTTGTTCTTTTTTCCGCGAATGACCTATTCAAAGGCTTTCTGCCCAAACGCTTTTGAGGACTTGTTTCTCTTTTTAGCGACCAGCAATAGTCCGCTAGCATATGGTCATCCCATCGTCCTTGATACCGATTTTCTATGATTTTCAGATCTTGGTGAAAACGTTCCCCTTGCTCCTCACTGTAGTCACCAAGATTATCTGGGAAATCATCGATGTGGGAGTCCAGGAAATGTAATTTTAGTTTCATTAAGCAACCTAATGTTTGAAAATTTTTTACCATTTTCTCGACTATTTCTTTGTACTTAGGACTTTTATTATTTCCCAAAAAGTTTGTTGCGACTTCTTCAAAAACTAAGCCAAGCAGCTTTTTCAACTTTATTCATTTTAGTAACAAATAATGAATCTTGAAACAATTTTCTTATTTGTGGCCCGTCAAATACGCCTGCCTTAAATTTTAGCTTCAGAAAATTTCGGAAATTTTTTATGCAAATATTTGAAACATGGGCCGTTTGTATCTAATGCTCTCGTGAATTGCTTCATAAGTCCAAGCTTAATGTGAAGCGAGGGAATAAGAACTTTTCCTGGATCTACCAATGTTCTTTTGGTGGAAACAATACATTATTTTACAGGAGTGAACGATTCTCTTGTTGGCCAAATTTTTTTCTTATAATGACGTTCCCTGTCTCTGCTATTCCACAGACATTTTATAACAGGGATAAAGTGTAAACCCTGACTGTTGGCCAAGCAATATTGTTACAATTTTCAGATCTCCACAAATTTTCCAGTTATGATCAGCATATTTTATTTTTACCGAAAGCTGCTTCATTTTTTCATATTGCTCTTCCATAACTGTGGAATGAGCAATCGGAATGGGAGCGTAAACGTTGGTATTATGCAGCAAAACTGCCTTAATGCTCCGTTTAGAAGAATCAATGAACAGTCTCCATTCTTCAGGATCGTATGAGTTATTTGAAATTCATCCATTAGACCTTTTACATCGGTACAATATGAAAGTGACAATTCCTCGTCCATTGTGAAATATTTTCGAAATTCTTCATCTCTGTTTCTATAATAAGAAATCGTAGCTTCTGGCTTAAGTAAATGTCTTTTCTTTAAAAAGGAAGCAAGATGCTCTGAAACCATCTTTGGATAAGCCTAAATCTCTGACTAGATCACTAAGTTCTGACTGTGATACGAGTATTGGTTCTGGTTTACGGTTGTATGGTAGAAAATTCTTTATCTGTGTCACTAGTATATGATAGGTTGTCACTAGAACATTCATTAGTAACAGTGTTTGAATCTTTTTCGACAGTCTCAATGTTTTCGGCATGAACTGATAAGGTGAAATCATTTGTTTCCATAACATCAGCATCAAGTGGTTCAGGAGGCGGAATTAGTTTAGTTGGTCTTGTTACTGTCGAAACATCGTTATAAGTAATAGTGCTTTTATTTTTTCGGTTATGCCTAGATACAACATTCATACACAGCAATCATTTTTCACTGTATGGTCTATTCCATATTGCTGGTCTGGAATATTTAATCGCCTTCTTATTGATGTACAACATTATTTTGCAAGAACTGCAAATGATGTGGGGAACCAGTCTGTATCCTGGTGCTGTATTTCAATGTTAAAACAATCGTTATATAAGGTTTTAATCTTATCCGTTATCGGTGACCCCATTTTACTCAATACGTGTTGACAGCAAATATAACAAAATGAATCACTGTTTTTTATCGCACTTATGAAAAGTCCTTGTACCGTGAGACCGTTTTCTTGTAGCATTATACTCTACATGAGCCAAGTCACCCACACATGAAGAGCTACGGTCGCTGGATGACAACGGCTGCGGGCCCGCTTTCCCACCCTGACCAACCGCCGATACTGGGTTTCCGAGTCCCTGCATCGTAATTCTCTTTCTTCTACCTGCCATGACGGCATCTAAGCCGTTATCCAGGGACTCTGCCGGCTAGTGGAGTAACACCGTTGCCCACCGTCACCACGTGGAGGTGCCCTGGATGCAGGTAGAAGAATAAAAATCGACCGATGAATTTTCTCGGCGTTCAAAATGGCGCGAAAACATCTGCCATCTTGAATTTTTGCAAATCCAACCTCATATTCGTGATCAGCGACCCAAAAAATCCCCGTGTACCAAATTTGGTAAGGATCGGTTGAATTTTAATTTGAATTCGTTTTTTGCATTCGAGAAGCACTATATCTGTCCTGATTTATTGAGGTTAGAAAGAAAACAGAACTGTATGGCTCAAGCCAACCGATGAATATTAGCTTAGCGTGTCCGAATACATATTAATACATCTTTGGATTCATGAAAAAGCTTGAATCAATTTTTTAGGAGTATATTTTTCTTAATTTTTACTAATTTTTACGTATTTTTTGAGGTTAGAAAAAAATTGAGATGTGATGGCGATATTCTGACGTCAGATTCGTGATCAGCGGGCAAAAATACTACGGATCTGATATATCGCATCAAAAGTATACCCCACTTTTTTTTTTGTGGGGCTGTGTTATCAAATGTGATAATTTTCGCTCATACTACCTTATGGAGAATATTTCAGAATTTTTTCAAAATTTTTTAATCAATACTTTTCAAGATAGAGAGGATAGCGATTTTTGGCCCTTTTTTAAAGTAATATGAAGAAAAGTTTGCGCGAGTATTACATCATATATATTTTTGAACTTTTTTTTTACTTTCAATTTCACTCCCCAAAATTAATCCCTTAAGTCAAAATTTAACTTTCAAAACGATACCGCTCTGGTTGAGCCGCCAGTTGCCATATTTATACCAAATTTCAACTTTCTATGTCAAATAGTTTCGGAGAAAATCGGCTGTGACAGACAGACAGACGGGCACAGAAGTGAACACATAAGTGTTCCGTACGGAACCCTAAAAAGAACATAAGAGCATAAAAATCAAAGCTGAACAATTATGGTATAAAATAGCAAATATTTAATATTTTCCTGACTACTTAACTCGAGATAAGTCTTTTTTAAGAGTCCAACAATCTCGAGCTATGGGTACAGAATATAGCGTATTTCCGTTGTGCAAAAACGCAGCTTTCAAACTAGCTGTAGATGAGTCCATGAAATATATGTTTGATAATAAATTATGGAAAATAATGAAAAACTAGTAGAATTTTTAGATTTCTTGACTGCCAGAAACCCGAAAAGAATGTATAAATCGATATATACTTAGCAACCCTTTAACACCCTTTTTTACTCCTTTAACCACTTGTATGTTTGATTATAAATAATTATATTTAAAATTTGTTCGTTATTTCAATTAAATACATTGAAAAATTGAAGTAATCGCAGACGATCCTCGTTTTGGTAGGTCCTGAATGAGAGAAGTTACAGCAGGAGACAAAAACATTGCTTTTATTTCCCCACTTTCAAGTTGCTCCGCACGGGTGAGTGGGGCGTTATCTAGTAACAGAATACATTTTCTAGGATATCCATGTTCTTTTAAAAAAAGTTCTACTTTGGGAACAAAATCTCCAAAAAATCAGTCTTTAAATAGAGTTGCCAGCCATTTTTTTGATTTTTATACAAAACAGGAAAAGCATTGCGACGTATATTCTTGAAGGTTCGTGGATTTGCTGACTTACCAATACATAATAATGGGTGTTTGTATCTTCCAGAAGCATTGCTGCATGCAAGAACAGTAATACGTTCTTTGTTACGTTTGTAACCAGGTGCTCCAGCTTCCGTTTTTGAAGCTAAGGTATTTGACGGCAACGTTTTGTAGTTCAAGCCTGCTTCATCACAATTTTAGATTTGGTCTGGTTGTCAACCACGATCTTTCATAAGCTGCTCAAAATTCTCTGCAAATTTTTTTGCAGCAGATACATCAGCCGACAATCTTTCTCCACAAACTTTCAGTTGACGTACACCATGTCTTTTTTTCCACCTGTCTAGCCATCCATCACTTGCAGAAATATTTACAGGCGCTTTAATAACCGTCAATTGTTCCTGAAATTGGTATTCCACGTTCTCGATTCTGTGTAAACCATAAAAATAAAGAATCATCCACTTTTTGGTATTCACCGTTTTTCATACGTTTTCGTGCCTGTGTGGGCGATGACAAAACACTACACCATTTTTCAAGTTTTTCGCGATTTTTTTCTCCACTCTGAAACAGTACTCCGGCTACACCTAAATCATTCGCTATGTTTTTTAGACGTTCACCATTATCTAAACGTTGAATTGCTTCAAGTTTCTCTTTTAAGGTAATAACAACACGTTTACGCTTATTATTATGACGCTCCATTTTGTAAAATATCTATTTAAACGAAACTATTACCTCTGCGATAATAACAGACGTAATGAGTAACTTATAACACTCGCCGACAAAACATAGACAGCGGTGAAATTCTAGACGTCGGGGAGTCCCCGACGCGTTAATGAAACCACTCATCGTCTGTTTCGAAGAATGGGGATTTTTTCGTTTAATAGGAATACAATTTGCTTTTTAATGAACTTGTTGTTGATTGTTTAAAAAATTACGATTGAAAATACCTAGATGTGGCTCTACAAGATAGTAAACAGTTTGCCTGAGGGGCGTTTGGTAGAAGACAGTTTTGCCCCCAGTCTGTGTAGGCACATGCACTTCTATTGTCCTACCTTAAGCGGGCTGCCAGTCTGCAGACAGAAAAGTCGCCGGGTGTCTGCCGGGCTCGACGATACTTTTGTCTTGCCCCCGTCTTGTCTTCTAGTGTGCGCACTCTTATATGTTGTATAAGCCCTCGGCATGGCGACAAAACTGTCTGCGGGCAAAAAGTCTCCAGTGTACGCTAGGCCTTATTGAGGTGAGCATTAATATAAAACAGCGTTTTAAATAGGCCTTGTTAATATCATTTATTACTTTTTGTTAAAATCTAAGTGTTTCGTGTTGAAAATTTTGAAATATATCCCAATCTTTTGTTTACTCTTCCAATCACATTTTTTCCCGTAGGAATTATGCTACCATAAATAACTGAACTAATTACTGCTTCAAAATTTACACTTCTAAGAATTATTCAAAAAGAAAATTCCATTCCATTACAAAGTTATAGCGTTAAATATGACCTGGCGTCGGATTGGGACCGATATCTGTCTCAATGCCGCGCCTTTCGTCAGCTCCGTTTGGATTTCTTTTGTCAATCAATTTCTTTTGAAAATAAAGTTGTTCAAATTTTGCAGCCTCTAGTGGAATTTATAATTCTAATATTAGTTGAGTGTCGTCTTTCGAAGTGTACAGTAGTGTATTTTCTCGTAGATTTTAAAAATGTTGAAACGTCGTTTCACTGATCTCAAAGGAAGAAGAGATCAACGACATATTCGTCCGAAGACGAAGCGAGGTCCTCCTACAGCTACGGTCATGAAGACTGAGACTCAATTTACAAGTACAGCGGCGAAAAAATTACGGGGACAATCAGTGAATGTTTCGTGTGATGAAATTTTTTTGTATTGAATTATTCATTTTGCTGCAATTTTTTGGGGATCGCTGAGGGTCTCGTTTGCTGAGAATGTGATGTGAAATTTGTTAAGAAAAGTATACGT
>JAHKBH010001717.1:0-12500 GCA_019049505.1 Pachyrhynchus sulphureomaculatus
TCTGTTTTAAAAAAATTATTTTTCGCCTAATTCGGCCTGGTTAAGAAAAATATTGAAGGGTTGTGTGTTGATCAAATTTTTAATGGTACCTTAGTACCATGGTATCGCCATCTTATAATTAAGGTGGCGATACAAATACATTTTTTATACACTGTGACAGTTGTTTCGTACCATATATAACAAAAAGAAGTAAAAGGTGGTTAAAGGTGTTTTTTGTCTAGTTCTTCTCATGTTTTTCCAATAAGTATGTGCAGTATTGTGTTTTTTGTTGCATGGAATTATCCAGAACACAACACTTAGCACCCTGAAGAAGAAAATGAAATATTTTCGAAAGCTTAGCGTAGCTTTTAGCACTATCTCTCATGACTGCTTATCCCAGGAACTTGAATTTTGCTATATATATATATATATATATATATATATATATATATATACCGGGTGACACAGCCAACATGTAACACCCTGTAATTTTTTTTATTATGAAAGTTACATATTTCCGTTATTAATTTTACCTTTTATTTACTCTTGTTCAAAATAAGTATAATAAGGTTTTTAAAGGCAGCAACCACAAATTTCCTAAATATATGGAAAAAAGGCCAACAATACATGGAGATAATTAGAGAGAAATGATCTTAAACCTGAGGTAGACCATTAGAGAAAAACTTCCGAATTTATTGACAACCGGCTATTGCACAATAACTGCGGGATTCACAAGCTTCGGACAGTTTAAGCCATTACCAAATTACAACATTTATTCTACTAGAGTGTAGACTGATAAGTCTGTAGCCCAAATAGAAACTGAATTGAAGGAGTTTCATAGGAACTCTCTACCAGCACGTTGTAACGTAATTTGAAGGACTTCTGGCTTCGTCTTGTGTCTGTAGACGAAACATGGATCCACCAATGTAACTCGAAAACAAAATGGCAGTCAAAACAGTGGATTGGCAAAAATGAAAGCGGAAACAGGTTTATCGGCGGGAAAAGTGAAGGCAACTGTTATTGGGGGACTCACGGGTATCATCATGACTCTACTGTTTGGAAAAAGAGGTAAACCTGGCTCTTAAAACGAGCCCCACACCATTAACATTTCCAGTTTGTATAGTTGTGGGTAAGTTAAGCAGAAAGTACCGACATTAGCAAGCCAAAAAAGGGCTCCTTTATCAGACTTATGCCCCTCCTAGCGCGCACGATCGGCGTGTAATGGCACAATGCACGAGCTACGGGGGGCAGAATTTTCGTCGAATGAAGAGGTTATCTGGGCTGTAAACGATATATATACACACGTGTCTGAAGCAATAGTTTTTTCAGGAATAAAAGAAATGAATCTCTCCGCTGGTCCAAATACATATATTGAGTTCAATGAAGATATGTTGAGAAAGAAATTTTATTTTGTGGAAAAATTTTATTACGCTTGTTTTTTTCAAAGAGTTTTCAATCCACCCTCGTAAAACATTTGATTTCGCTCCCTCACGACTTCTTTGGTGTTTAAAACATTTGATACGACAGAAATATATCTTCAGATGATGAGTTGAAATAAATTATTGTTAGATGGAATAAAACAACTTGTGAAATGCCGTAGTGTAATTAGTGTAGATCGATAGTTTATATAGAAAAAAAAGATTATTTTTTTAAAGCGTTGTGAGATCTTCCTACAAAACTATGTAGATAACTTAAAAAATTCACCCTGGTGGCTTTAGAATTAATAATTAAGTTAGGATAGAAGTTTTAGGAAACAGTAAATTTTAACCTGATACCAGTAGTATAGCAAAATACTACAACGACCTAAGCTATTCATTGTGACATGGATTTTCTTCGAATCACCTGTGAGAGTAATAATCGAAATACGTAACGTTCGTATTTTTATATACCCAGTTTTAAAAAAAAATATATATAACCATAATAATTAAACATATACGTACATATTAACAACATATACAAATAGAGTTTCAAGGAAATTGATTTTTTGAACTATTAAATGCATAAACTGGGCATTGTTCTTAGACATCTTGCGGACGTTTTTCTCATGACCATCGTAAGATTGAATGAAAACACAAGTAAAAATAACTTGTCACAACTTCAGAATAGACTTAGTACTATATACCGTTATAATGCAAAATTAAAATTAAGTCGGTCCTCATTAATTTTTTTAAAACAATCGCGAAATGTTTTCCTGGCATCTCTCACTACGAATATTTAATGTTAACCTTTTTTCTCACGCTTACCCTTAATTGGTGGGTATTATTTACCCAAAATTTAAAACATTTTGGTGTTTAGAACTTATGTGGCCGCGAAAAATTTACGCTATTATTATCACCCAAATAGAAGCCGCCATGGCGCTATGGATATCCCAGTCATCAGCTATTAACCGACCTCTTCATTTCTTCGAACGAAACCCCCTCATGGGCTAGGGGTATTTCTATGCCCCTAGTATGGGATTTGACATTCTCGAGGTACCCGAGTCAATGTTGTGTATGTCTGGTGTAGTCCTTTTTTGTCAGGTCCTGTTTCGTGTTCCCGTTTTGCAATCCCAAGGTGTAAGATACCGTGCCGAGGGGAAATATGGCTCAGCACAATGAGTCTCAAACGGTTCCTCTGGATAGCGGGCGCCTCCAGAACTAAGAAGCCTTGCTACAGTATCCAGGCTCTGCTGTAGTGGACAGGTTTTTTCCTAGGTCTCTCGTGGGATTTTATATGCCTTTATATAACTTAAATTTAAAAACAAGCGGGTCCAAAAGAACTCAGAATAGAGTTTAATCCTTCGTCTCCTGAAATAAACCCATACGATAAATTTTTCAAGATAACAATATCCACTTGGTGCTTTTAAAAATGTTTCACCGTTTCAACCGTTTTTTATTACACAAATCGCTTCAATCGATATTTGGTACATTGTCTGGTACAACGAAATTAGCTATGGGTTTCTCTTCTCATAGAAGTATCTAATGAAAAACAGTCCAAAAATCGCTTCCTCCCTCTGTTTGCTACATAACTATGAAGTAATAACTAACCAACCAAGCCACAAGTCAGATATATTACGCTATTATCAAAGTTGTGTAATCATGTTTGACTGAGCAATTTCTCTGATGATGAAAATTTAGATAATCTAAAGAGTCAGGGTGTTACAGAGCTGTTTCGTTTTTACCTCCCAGAAAAGATGCTTTTGGCCTTCCTCCACCTTTTATACTGTCATTTAGACTTCACCAACTACCCTCCAAAATACATGCCGGTTGGTACCCTATTGTGTACGCCCTTACTTTCCGAGTCCGATGCGCTGTTTCCAGTACCAGAGGTTTGGCCATAACTTCTTTAAAAATGTGAGCAAGAATCCTCTTGTCCCTCGTGTGGACATTTCTCAACACCTGGAATCTACATGTACTTCTCCTCCTATTTGTGCCAACTGTAAGGGCAATTCATTCCATCAGAGATTCTCTTCAGAGCTGTCAGTTTACAACACGGTGAGTTCGAAAAATCAAAAAATAAGACACTTGGAAAAAATATTTATTCTGAGCCAAAGAAAATATTTAGCTCAAAACCTCCTTTCTCTATGTCCTTCAGTTCTGTCACTAAGGGTATCAAACCCAAAATGATGTCTACTTACATTCAGTGTGACCTCTCTAACTTCACTTCTCAGTCCTCCCCTCAATCTTCAGAGGACACTTTTTATCTCACTCCTCAACCCCTGTCCACCCTTCTCCCCAATTACCCCTTCCTACCCCCGCCTCTATCCCTACCTCCCATTCTTCTCTTCTTCCCCCAAAACCCACCTCAACACTCAAAACCTCAATATTCCCTTAACCCCAACTCCCACCAAGCTCTCCTCCTCAACCAAAACACTCACATTAATCCCAATAACAAAAAAAAGTTAGTCAGAACTACTAAATCTAACACTTCCTCGTCCAATGTCTAAGTCTATCCTGGAGATATCTACACCAGATAACTTAATGGAACTAGATCCTTCAGCTCCTTCTAAAAATTCTTCTTAAAATCTAGCAAGCCGTCCATACTTGCTCTCCAGGAAAACAAATTTTAAAAATGCCCATTACTCCAACCTCAAAAATTATCAGGCAGTCACCTGCAACAGAATTGATCAATTAAGAGCCTCAGGTGGCGTAACATTATAGATACACAATTCTGTGGATTTTGAGCCGATTCATCTTCAAACTCCCCTTAGCGATTAGAACTACATACAATTCTCCTACTACGATTTGCTCTCTCTATCTTCCTCCATCTTTGTCCCTCTCGCTAAGTGCTCTCGATTCCCTAATTTCCCAACTTCCTCCACCAATACTTTTATTAGGAGATTTCAACACTCACAATCCCATTTGGGGATCATCCCATACTTCCCTCAGAGGCACTATCATTGAAGAAATTCTCTCTAATCACCCTCTGACTCTTTTAAATCAGCCCTCTCTAACTTTTATATGCTCATCTACTGGATCCTTTTCTTCTATTGACCTCTCTATATGTAGCTCCAACATCTCCACATCCTTCCAATGGGATATCTCTCACGACATTTATGGAAGTGATTCATTTTCCCAATCATTATTCGTTCTCTGATCCAAATACCCACTATTATAAACTCCATTGAAAAACTGAATTTAGTAAAGGCTGATTGGCCTAAATGTTCATCATTAGTTAAACTCCCTACTACTCCAGTGCATGATTTTAACCTATTCATCTCCCAATTCACAAATAACATACTTTTCGCAGCCAATAATTCTATTTCAAAACTTCATCCTCATCACTCAAAACTACATGTTCCTTGGTGGTCCAAAGAATGTGCTAGGGCCACCTGTCAGAGGAAAACAGCCCTAAATCTTATTAAAAGACACCCTAATCAAGAGCACTTCAACAATTTTAAAAAAGCCAGAGCCCAGGCTAAAAAAATAATCAAAGAGGCTAAAACCAACACCTGTCGCTCTTTCACATCCTCAATCAAGCAACCCATCTCTTCCAAACATATTTGGCGATCTATAAAAATAATAAAGGGGGTTAAACCCTTCCTTCATTCTGTCCCTTCAAGTCGATAGTTCCTTCCTCACTGACCATCAAGACATCTGCAACAGTCTAGCCTCACACTTTCAAAGTAAATCTGTCTCCTCTTCTCTCAACTCTGACACTCCCTCCCTTCTTTTCTCTTTCGACACTTCTTCTCGACATCACTACAACGATCCGTTTACTCTTCTAGAACAAAACATTGCAATAGCTCAATCAAAAAAAAACTGCTCCCGGTCCTGATTTATATTCACACATTAATGATCCAACATATTCCCCGGACGCGTTAAAAGCGTTACTAAACTACTACAGTCATCTCTGGTAAAACTCCTGCTTTCCCTCTTCATGGCTGCATTCCACCATTATACCTGTCCATAAACCAGGTAAGCCCAGATCCCTCCCTGATAGCTACAGACTTATTTCCCTAACTAATCAACTTTGCAAAATAATGGAAAGAATGGTCTTACACAGACTATCGTGGTTTCTGGAAAAAAATAATCACTTGTCTCCTTACCAATATGGCTTTAGAAAACACCGATCTGCCATGGACCAGCTTTCATCATTGGAAGCCAATATAAGATCTGCATTCAATCAACATCATCATCTAGGATTACTATCTCTCGATCTTTCTAATGCTTTTCAATACCATAAACAGAAATACCATTCTTACTCAATTAAAGGAAATGGGCTTGGAGGGTTTCCTCCCAAACTTCATACAAGCCTTTCTCACCCCGCGTACATTCAGAGTTAGGGCAAACGACCATCTATCCGATCCTTTAGTGCTTTCTCTTGGAGTTCCTCAGGGTTTGGTACTTAGTCTTACTCTGTTCAACATTGCGATGCTGTCTCTCACTAAAGTGATTCTTTATTATGTAAAGAACAAACTCTTTGCTGATGATATCATACTATATTATTCCTCAATCTCATCCTCAAACATCACAGACAATCTCCGGAGAACTTTAAGCGTTCTATGCAAATGGTCCAACTCCAATGGTTACTCTTTCTCCCCAAAAAAATCTATTTTATTCATTTCTGTAAAAAAAGAAACTGCTCTAGATTCAATCCTCTCAATATTAATGGATCTCCTATATCTATTCAAAACTCTCATAATATCCTAGGGCTAATTTTTGATTTGGGTTTGACTTGGAACTCACACATTAATTATTTAAGATCACGCACAGTCCAAGATCTTAATCTTCTGCGCTTACTTACTCACTCAAAATGGGGTTCTGATTTTAGCTCAATCATAATCATTTATAAATCCCTTATCCTATCCAAGCTAAACTATGGAGATTTCATATATGACTCAGCGTGTCATTCAATCAAAAAAAAGCTAGACACCATCAGAATCAGGCTTTGCGGTTAGCCACGGGAGCTTTTAGAACTTCACCTATCTCCAGTTTACAGTGTGTTTCCTCCATTCCATCCCTCTATCTCAACAGACAATTCTCTCTCATGAAATTTTATGCTCTTTCAATGAACCGTCCTCACTTTAAATTCTCATTAAATCTAACTTACCTTCATCTTTCTCGTACTATATCGCTATCATCCAACTCCATTCCTTCCAGGCTCAAACACCTTTTGACTCTATACAATTTCACCCCTCCCCGATTCGAATACCCTCTTACCACATTTTTTCCCCCTTGGCAATCTTAAAGCCTTCATATAGACTTCTCCATGTGTACACTTGATAGAGAGACTACTCCGAATAAAATTATCAACTCCATATTCATCCAAGTCATGTTTAGGGGTTGGAGCCGCCTTCATCGCTCAAAATATTCAGAAAACTTTCAAATTACCTCTTCACTCATCTATTCTATCAGCTGAGCTTCTAAGATATGCGATCACTACTCTTCCTAATTTCAAATTCCTAATTGCTTTGGATTCTCAGAGCGCTCTTAAATCCATTCAACATGAGAACCTTGATGACGCTTACATCAGACAAATAAAGGATTTATTACATGTTGCTAGACTAAAAAAACAAATCCTTTATACTGATTTGGATACCAGGGCACTGTGACATTGCGGAAAATGACAAAGCTGATAATTTTGTGAAAAAGGCCTCTCTCTCTGGTGCTCCTGTTCTGGACGAAAATCATCCCAGAGATTACATAAAACATCTATCTCAGGAATTTAGAAAATTATTCCAATTACAGTGGGATCTTGAGGACACCAGCAATTAACTCTGGGACCTCAAAACTGATGTCTATCCTCCATTACATCATCAAACACTGAATAGAAAGGAAAACACCATTGTCAGAAGACTAGCCATTGGCCATACATATCAGACTCATTCTTTCCTTTTAAATAAAGAGGATCCCCTAATTGTCCATCATGTCATTTGCCACTTACTGCAAGCACATATTTGAATCCCAACATTTATCTGATACCCGAGAAAAGTATCACATTCTATCCAACCTAAAATCGATCATCCAATCCTACAATATCATTCACAGACAAATTGGTGAATACTTAAAGGAAATAAATTTTAAAGTATAAAACTATAATACATTCGGGCGCTACGCATCGATAACGGCGGAACACCCCTAAATTCTCTCTCTCATCCTCTCTCTCTCATTCGAACGAAAGGACGTTAATTATGAAAGCCTTATATAGATTATATAGTGAATATCTATATTTATAAGATAGATCATATATATATATATGATAGAATATATATAATTACTGTTACAAATTCACCGTGAACTCTATTTTTACTCTGTTGTAAAGATATACGTCATATGGATTAATATTTTTCGTGTACATATTTAATATATATAGATATTCATAATATATATTTATATTATAAACAGATATATAGATAATAAATATATAATATATATAGCACAACAGTACTATTATATAAGCATATATAGATATACATATATATATATAATTAGTATATTTAAATAATATATACATATATTAGAATATATATATACATAAAATTTTTTATACTATAATATACTATATATATAGATATACATATATATATATCATACGATATGTAATATATGTATACGATACTTCCATCGGTCAACAATGGTATAAAAAGCATGAACGTACGTATTTCGCGAATATTACTCCTCACAGTGATTCGAAGAATACCATTTCAACAATGAATAGCTTGAGGTGTGTGTCAGTATTGTGGCTCGAAAGCGTCAGTCGGGCAACGTATCCAGTTATAAAATTTATCTGTTCTAAAAACTACATTTTAAATCTTTCTATAATTAATGATTATGCAAAAGCCACCAGGGTGATTTTTTAAGTCATCTACAGATCTTTATGAATGAAAATCATCGTAAAGCTAATTTTTAATATAACTATTGTCTAGCATAACTTCGACTATACGAACAACACTTACTGCAATTTCATCGAAAGTTGTTTTAATTACCATCTAACAAACAAATATTTGGTTTGCGCCTCGAAAAAAAAATACTAAACAATCGCTGGTTCTTCAACTCATGGATTCTGAAGATAAATTTTTTGTACCATCAAAGGCTTTGTACACTAATGAAAGTTGATCAGATCGAAAATTTAAAGTTTTTAATTTTTAAAACAAGGGTAATATCATGTGTTAGACAAAGTAAGTATACTCGTCTACAGCCCAGAATACCTGCTCGTTTGACGAAAATTTTCTTCCCGCCATAGCTCGTGCCACATTGTGCCATTACAAACCGCCGATGTGTGGGGCAGTGGCGACATAGTCCTGATAAAGGAGCGCTTTTTTTGCGGTGCAAATTCTCGTCACATTACTGCTGTCAACTCTCTAATCAAATGGTCGAACTTAAGTTTGCGTAATAAGAGAACAGTCACTGTTCTTAAAACCGTTTTCCCCGACACGTATAGCCATAGATGATTACTCACGGGAGTCCACAAAATTATCAGTTGCCTCTCAACTTTTCCCCGCCGATAAACCTGTTGCCGCTTTCATCCGTGTGTCCAACACCTCTGTTTTTGACGGCCGTCTTTGATCTTCGAGTTGTATTTGTGGACGATCCAGGTCTTGTACTTCAGACACAAAGGACGAACAGACAGATGTCCCTATAAGATTACGTTTTCACAACGTGCTGGTAAGAGGAGCTCCCTATGAACCTCCCTTCCTATTCAAGTTTCTCTGTTTTTTTGGGGGGGCCCCCCCTCCCCTACCCCCAAATAGGATAAAAACCCAGAAAAAAAAAAAAAACCCCCCTTTTGTAAAAAAAATCCCCAAATTTCTCCACATCCCTTTTCAAACCTTTCCCCCCCCCACTCGTAAGAAAAAAATTTAAAAAAAAAATTTTTTTTGGGATAGTGGGAATGCTTATACTGTCGCGAAAGCTTGTGAATTCCCGCAGATTATTGTGGCAATTAACATGGTGATCATTAAATTCGTAGATGTATTTTCTTCTAATGGTCCTA
The DNA here is from genome assembly GCA_019049505.1 of Pachyrhynchus sulphureomaculatus. Taxonomy (NCBI): domain Eukaryota; kingdom Metazoa; phylum Arthropoda; class Insecta; order Coleoptera; family Curculionidae; genus Pachyrhynchus; species Pachyrhynchus sulphureomaculatus. The sequence continues at coordinate 9,394 of JAHKBH010001717.1, forward strand.
CTTGCTGGTTTATAGATCATCTTTCTCTAATCACTGGAAAAACAACATGAGAAAAAGCGTAGACAAAAAAACCACCTTTAAAAACCCACCATTGTTACCTTCATTTTGTTGATATATATACTAAGAACAACTGTCCCACAGTCGTAAGAAAAAATGTATTTGTAATTCGCCCAGCCTTAATTAATAAAGATGGCGATATCCAATGGTTAACCAGAAGTACCATAAAAAATTTATGATCAACAACACTACCCTTTCATTAGATATCAAAAAATTTTCTTATCACCCCCCCCCCCCACCCCCGTTTTTTTTTTTATTTTTTAGGGCTAACCCCCCCACTAATTTTTTTAAAATACTAAAACGTTTTTTTTTTAGAATAGACGATAATAAGCTCAGGTTACAAAGTCCTGTTGTAATGTAACGATAAGAATAGTTTTTTTTCATAGTCTCCACGGCGTTATAATTATTGCATCCGTTATGAGTAAATATACAAACTGCAATTTTTTTTTTCTATGTAGTGATAAACCGCATGGCAGCTAGTGTGAAGGAGGATAATGCATGTAGAAGGCGTTAATGGGCTCTAAATACCGACGACAAAAGTGTCTAGGAAGTCATTTCATGTTTTCAACAGATGTAAACTCCACAGTATGTCCATTTGATTATTGTTTATGAGTGTTTTTTTGCATAGATGGATTATTGTGTCAGATGACTGTGGCCAACTGCGTAAGAATACGCTGATTTTTTTCAATTTTGTCAGTATCTAGAATAAAGATTTTACAATTATTATTACATTATTTATGATATTATTGTTATAATACTGTAATCCAATTAATAATAAATTTATTCTAGTTTGATATACTTCGATTATATTGATCTAAAGTCTTAACTGGCTTAACTTTAACGATATTGACTGTAACATGTATGACTTTTTCAATAATAAATCACTTTTTAAATATTAAATATTTTATACCAGTGATACTCGTAAACGGTTATCGTGTCCAAAACGCACGGACTGAAAATGGGGAGTTAATAGGTTGGGCACGATGATGGTAGCAACAACATCATTGATGAATAATCCAAAGACTTTTCTATTTTTATAGAAACGCTACACCTAATGAGTGCCCAGGTTGATGCTTACTTAACAATGTGATTTTATATTTGACATGACAGAAGGGGTGGGAATACTGGAAATGTTAGTTATCAAGTGGGTGTTGGCCCTTGAATAAGTGGGATATGAATTCTAAGAAAGGCAGCAGTTTAAATATGAAAATAGATGCTAAAATATTCACCAAGAATACCATCGTGAAATACTTTAACCAGCGACTGTATAGAATAGTGAGCGTCTTAAACTCACTTGTCAACCACCCCTATTCTATAATCATTAAAAAAAATGTAAAAATTATATACAGGGAAGTAGTTCCATACTTGAGATTGATGATAAGACGAGACACTCCGTGGAGACTTTTTTTACTAATGATTATACGGTCTCAAGAAGATACTACAATAAGATTTAATGTGGAACAACGTGTGTATTGTTTTGTGTTTTATGAAATAAATGAATTTTTGGTAGGCTCCACCTGAGGTAATCACCTTAATTCAAGCTGCAAAAACTATATAGCTACGTGTTATCTCAAGAATGTTGCACACATTGAGGATGTAAAACTTAAAGTTGGAGAAGTTCTCTAAATGTAATTGATGGAGTTAAAGGGTTTTAATTCATATAAAACCGTTTACTTTATGAGTGCTGGTGCGCGATGCAATAAGAAACCAACTGAAAGGATTCTGAACTAAATTCCTCGATACTCAATATACGCTCCAGCGTGTAAAATTTTTATCAAATTATGGGATTAAGTATTAATAATGCAATAAATATCAACCCAGTGAACGTATTATGTGTTTATCTCTCATAAAATGAGAAACTTGTTGATCACTATTGTTGATAGCTTCTTGTGTGCCATAGATCATGGATTTCCCATGATGTACTATACATATGGAAACCTCTAGATGGAAAAAAATTGAATAAGAAAAAATCATGTCGTGAATAATTGGCACAGGATAGTGAACAGTTATACAACGTAACACTGTCGTTTTATCTACACTTAAGTTAAAAATAAAATAAAAAACAATTGTTACAGTAAACGAAGAAGATAGTAATATGGATGTAATATATTTTTCTGTGATTGATATTGCGAAATAATAGTTTTTAAGTAACTGAAAGATTTAACAGATGTGGGAAGATGTGTGTAGTTTAAGGGCTTAATCATTGAATTGTTAGTTCAGAGATCACAGTAAAGTAACTTATTAGGAGTAAATTATCTCCACAAATTCGAATTAAAGGTATTAGACAGATGCTCTCACGTTTTTCTGTCTCATAAAAAAATCTTAGATTGGTCACAAGAAAAGTGTTTGTTATAATTTGGCCCAAACAGGCAAGATGAACTGTACAGACACCGGGGCTACAATTTACCTTCGAACACTCTCCATGAAAATACATGTTAGAATAGACTCAAGTCGCGCCCGCCCGGCCAGTTCTGGATCTCCAGTCAGGGCGAACCGCCCGTCTCTGAACAGAAGCCTACAAATACAGTGTATGGTTGGGAGTCCGGAGCCCCAAACCTGGAGCAGTATTCTTAGTTATCGAATTTGACTTTGTAAAGAATTAACAGATTGTTTGAGTTAAAGCTTTTGGTTCGAAATAATATTCCCAACTTTTTGAAAACTCCCTTGCTATGCCGCAACCAATGGTTCATAGCCAGACATAGTTGCTCCACAAATAAACGCCAGCAAATAGAGTACGAGCTAGGAATTTGAGTACACCGACATAACTATGGTCGGGGTTCAGCAACATTAGCTTTTTTAAGAAAAGCATTACCGCCTGGGAATTTTGTATGCGTTAAATTTCCACTTGGTGTACTGTCACTCTCAAGATTACAATTTCTTCCAGCGTTCTTTCGCTAAGTTGGAATGACTTTCCTGCGTGTCCTGCCGAGACTTCGCCTGAACAGCCGATTGTCCGAAAGCCATCAAAGTGCATGACATAGAAGCGTACTGTCATCTGCCAAAGCCTGTAGTATGAATATCCCGGTTCTATTCCGGGCAGATCGTAACGT
>JAHKBH010001717.1:15000-47877 GCA_019049505.1 Pachyrhynchus sulphureomaculatus
TTTTTTCAGTTAATACTAACCTTCAAAAAGACAGCTGTTAAAATTTCATGATATTCTATTCATTTGTTTGTGAGTTAATTGTGCTAAGAGTGACGTCTACTTTTGTTATTTTCAAAACAATGGATCAAAAACAATTTCGTGTTTTAATTTTACACTGCTCTTGATGGGGAAAAAATACCGTTCAAGCGAAGCAATGGCTTACAAAAGTGTTATGGGGACTCGCGCTCCATCAGAAACAACAATAAAACGTTGGTTTGCTGACTTCAAACGTGGTCGTAGAGACACCGATGATGCAGAACGCAGTTGAAGTGGGACGTCCAACAAATGAGGCGGTAGACACCAGAAAACATCAAAAAAATCCATAAAATCGTTTTGAATGATCGAAAAAAGTGAAGTTGCGTGAGTTAGCTGACATCGTAAAGATATCAAAAGAACGTGTTGGCTTTATATTGCATGAGCATTTGACTATGAGAGAAAGCTCTGTTCAAAGTGGGGTGCCGCGTTTTGCTCACTGTTGATCAAAAACAAGAAACGTGTTGATGATTCTGAGCAGTGTTTGGCCATGTTTAAACGTAACAAACCGGAATTTTTGCGTCGAATATGTGACAATGGATGAAACATGGATCCATCACTTCACTCCGGAATCAAAACGATCGTCATCTGAGTGGACAGCAACTGTGAACCTCGTCCAAAGCGCCCGAAAGCACAACAATCGGCTGGAAAGGTTATGGCCTCGGTATTTTGGGATGTGCGTGGTGTGAAATATTCATCGACTATCTTGAGAAAGGAAATACCATCCTCAACAGTGAATATTATATAGCGTTATTGGAGCGTTTGAAGGGCCGAAATTGCAAAGAAACGACCGCATATGGCAAAGAAAAAAAATTTTGTTTCATCAAGACAACGCACCGTGTCACAAGTCAATCAAAACAATGGCAAAACTACATGAATTGAACTTCGAATTGCTCCCACATCCACCGTATTCGCCAGATTTGGCTCCCAGCGACTACTGGCTGTTCGCAGACACTGAAAAAAATGCTCGCCGGTAAGAAATTTCGCACGAATGAAGAGGTTATCGCTGAAACTGAGGCCTATTTTGAGGCAAAAGATAAATCGTTCTACAAAAGTGGTATTGAAATGTTTAGAGCGGCTCTGGAATGATTGCGTTGCTCTTGATGGAGATTACGTGATGAATAAAGCTAATTTTGAACCAAAAAAAAACCGTGTTTTCTTTGTTAGGCCCGGGACTTTTCAGCCCATGTGTTATATGATTTATGACATAACCGGATTTAAATTTGAATATTTTTGAAAATTTAAAAAAAAGACAGCAAAATGTGAGAGATATGTCAGATAAACATTAATTCGATTGGTGGAGATAATTTACTCCTAATAAGTTACTTTATTGTGTTCTCGAACTAACAATTCATGATGAGTATTAACAACAACACATCTTAAAACATCTGTTTTATCTTTCAGTTATTTTAAAACTATTATTTCGGATAAAATCACAGAAAATTTACTAAATTATTTTATTATTTATTAGTTTGCCCCCCCGTAGAGTTGTTTTTTTTATTTTACATATGTTTATAAACATTCTGTTATTTGTATAATGTTATTAACTGCAAATCGCAATTAATTTCATATTTTTTTCCATCTAGACGTTTCCAAGACTAATTTGAGAAACCATGATCTATGCAAACATGAAGCTATCAACAAAGTGTCAAAAAGTGTCCATTTATATAGAGATAACACATAATAAGTTCACTTGTTGATATTTATTCATTACTATTACTTAATCACTATTTGATTAAAATTTTACATGCAGAAGCGTGTTTTGAGTCGGGGAATTTAGTTAAGAATTCTCGTTAATTCTTAGTGAGTGTGTAACGCACTCATAAAGAAAAAGTTATATATGAATTAAAAACTTAAAAAATATATTTAGAGAACTTCTCTGACTTTAAGCTTAATACATTGTGCACTTCTTGAGATAACTTAGTTAATTTGTTCTACGTTTAAATCTATTGTAGTCTCTTCTTGAGACCGTATAACCAGTAGTTAAAATGTCTCCAGGAGTATCGCTTATATCAAACTCAAGATGGAACTAATTCCTTGTAAATATTTTTAAAATTTTTAATGATTTTAGAATAGGGGTGGTTGACAAGAGTTTAAGACGCTAAATTTTATAAGTTCTAGTTAAAGTATTTCAGGAGGTATTCTTTGTATATATTTTAGAATCTTTTATTTCATATTTAAAATTTTGCCTTCTGATATTCTTGATCCACTTATCAAGGGCCAACAAAAATTCATAACTAAATTTTTCAGATCCAAACCCTTCTGCATGGTAAAATTTAAATCAAATTGTAATTAAGCATCAACCTGGGAACTCATTATGTGTAGCCTCTATAAAATAGAATCTCGTTGGATATTCAAATGATTTTGTTGCTAACTTCATCATGCACTATTATTTCCCATTTTCAGTCAGCTAGTTTTGACAATTCGTTTACGAGTATCACTGGTTTAAAAATATTTATATTTTAATAGTAAATTATTATTGAAAAAGTAATACATCTTACAACAATACGTTAATAGTTAAGGCAGTAACTTTAGATAAAATAATCGAAGTTATCTATCAAGTTAAAATAAATTTAGTATTATTTAATACAATAATAAAACAATAATATCATAATAATGTAATAATGCTTGTAATTTGTAATTGAAAAAAAATCAGCGTCTTCGTACACAGTTGCCACAGTCATCAGCACAATATCCCTCTATGCAAAAACACTCATAAACAATATTTTTGGACATGAGGTGGAGTTACATCTGTTGGCACATGAATTGCTTCCTAGACACTTTTCACGGGGTTTAGTGCAAATTACGCCTCTACATGCTATTTATCCTCTTCACACTGCTCTTTGGTTATCACTACAAGAAATTGAAGTAGTATTTTACTCATAACTTATGAATAATATAACGACGAGAAATATGCAACTATTCTTATCATTACATTACAACAAGACTTGTAACCTGAACTAAATTATCGTCTATTCTAAAAAAAAAATGTTTTTTCTGTTTTAAAAAAATATATTTTTCGCCTAAGTCGCCTAAATATTGAAGAGTTTGTGTGTTGGTCAAATTTTTAATGGTACCTTGGTACCACGGTATCGCCATCTTATAATTAAGGTAGCGATAGAAATACATTTTTTATACAACTGTGACAGTTGTTTCGTACGTATATAACAAAAGGAACTAAAAGGTGGTTAAAGTGTGTTTTTTTGTCTAGTTCTTCTCATGATTTTTTCCAATAAGTATGTGCAGTAATGTGTTTTTTGTTGCATGAATATTATCTAAAATACAACACTTAGCACCCTGAAGAAGAAAAGAAATATTTTCGAAAGCTTTGGCGTAGCTTTTAGTCCTATCTCTATGACCCCGCTTATCCCTAAGACTTGAATTTGGCTGGTATATATATAGAACTTATATATATAAATATATTATATATATAATATATATATATATATATATATATATAATATATATATATACCGGGTGACACAGCCAACATGTAACACCCTGTAATTTTTTTATTGTGAAAGTTACATATTTGCTTTATTAATTTTACCTTTTATTTACTCTTGTTATCTGTATAGTTCAAAATAAGTATAATAAGGTTTTTGAAGGCAGCAACCTCAAATTTCCTGAATATATGGAAAAAAAAAGGGCCAACAATACATGGAGAGAATTAGAGAGAAATGATCTTAAACCTGAAAGTAGACCATTAGAGAAAAAATTCCGAATTTATTGACAACCAGCTATTGCACAATAACTGCGGGATTCACAAGCTTCGGACAGTTTAAGCCATTACCAAATTACAACATTTATTCTACGAGTGTAGACTGATAAGTCCTGTAGCACCAAATAGGAACTGAATTGAAGGAGGTTCATAGGGGACTCTCTATCCAGCACTTGTAACGTAATCTGAAGGGACTTCTGGCTTCGTCTTTTGTCTGTAGGACCAAGCATGGATCCACCAATGCAACTCGAAGACAAAATGGCAGTGCCAAAACAGTGGATTGGCAAAACCGAAAGCGGAAACAGGTTTATCGGCGGGAAAAGTAAAGGCAACAACTGTTAATTGGGACTCACGGGGTATCAGTGACCTGGCTCTTATTTTACGCAACCCTTATTGAACCGTTTGTATAGTGAGTTGAAGCAGAAGTGACCGAAATTAGGCAAGCAAAAAACGGCTCCTTTATCAGGACTATGCGCCTGCCTACACATCGGCGGTTGTAATGGCACAAGTGCACGAGCTATGGGGTTGAAGAAATTTTCTGTCGAATGAAGAGGTTATCAGGGGCTGTAAACGAGTATTATACACAGTCTGAAGCAATAGTTTTTTTTTTGAGGGAATAAAATAAATTGGATCTCGCTGGGCCAAATACATATATTGAGTTCAATGAAGATTATGTTGAAAAAGAAATTTTTATTTTGTGGAAAAAATGTTATTACCTTGTTTTTTACAAGATTTTTCAATTCACCCTCGTAAAACTTTGATTTTCGCTCCCTACGACTTCTTTGTGTTCAAACATTTGTTGGCTAGAAATTTTCTTCAGATGATGAGTTGAAAGCTATTTGTTTTTTTTTTGAGGCGCAAACAAAATATTTTTTTTAGATGGAATAAAACAACTTGAGAAATGTTGCAGTGTATTAGTGTAGTCGACAGTTATATAGAAAAATAGATTATTTTTTTTAAGCGTTGCGAGATTTCCTTCAAGACTATGTAGATAACTTAAAAAATCACCCTGGTGGCTTTAGAATATTATAATTAAGTTAAAAGAGTTTTAGAACAGTAAATTTTTACCTGATACCGTAGTATAGCAAATACAACAACTCCTAAGCTATTCATTGTGAAATGGTTTCTTCGAGTCACCTGTGAGAGTAATATTCGAAATGCGTACGTTCATATTTTTATACCCATTTTAAAAAAAATATATATGTAAACATAAATATTAAACATATACGTACATATTTACACAGATACAAATAGAGTTCAAGGAAATTGATTTTTAAACTATAAATGCATAAACTGGCATTGTTTTTAGACATTGACGTTTTCTCATGACCATCGTATGATTGAATGAAAACAAGTAAAATAAACTTCACATTCAGAATAGACTTAGTACTATTTACAGTTATAATAAAATTTAAATTAGTCGGTTTTTTTTAATTTTTAAAACAATAGCAAAGTGTTTTACTGGCAAATAACTGAATATTGAATTTAACCTTTCTCACGCTAACCTTAATTGTAAATTGGTGGGGTATTATTTACACAAAATGTTTAAAACAGTTGCGTTAGACTTATTTGCCACGAAAAATTCATTATTATCACCAAATAGAAGGCCATGGGGTGCTATGGATTTCCTGTCATCAGCATTAGCCGACCTCTTCATTTCTTCGACGAAACCCCCTCAGGGGCTAGGGGTATTTCTATGCCCCTAGTATGGGATTTGACATTCCCGAGGTACCCGAGTCATGTTGTGTATGTCTGGTGTAGTCCTTTTTGTCAGTCCTGTTTCGTGTCCACTGTTGCAATCTCAAGGTGTAAGATACCGTGCCGAGGGGATATATGGCTCAGCACAATGAGTCTCAAACGGTTCCTCTGGATAGCGGACGCCCTCCGGAAGTAAGAAGCCTTGCTACAGTATCCAGGCTCTGCTGTAGTCGACGGTTTTTTCCTAGGTCTCTCGTGGGATATGCCTTTATGCCTTTATATAACTTAAATTTAAAACAAGCAGGTTCAAAAAGACTCAGAATAGAATTTAATCCTTCGTCTCCTGAAATAAAACACATACGATAAATTTTTCAAGATAACCATATCCACTGGTTTTTTTAAAAATGTTTCACCGTTTCACCGTTTCACCGTTTTTTATTACACAAATCGCTTCAATCGATATTTGGTACATTGTCTGATACAAAGAAATTAGCTATGGTTCTCTTCTCATAGAAGTATCTAATGAAAAACAGTCAAAAATCGCTTCCTCCCTCTGTTTGCTACATAACTATGAAGTAATAAAACCCAAACTCCACAAGTCCCTCAATATTATCAAAGATGTCGTATCATGTTCTGACCTGAGCAATTTCTCTTATGATGAAAATTTAGATAATCTAAAGAGACAGGGTGTTACAGAGCTGTTTCGTTTACCTGCCAGAAAAGATGCTTCTGGCCCTTCTTCCACCTTTATACTGTCATTTAGACTTCACCAACTACCCTCCAAAATACATGCCGGTTGGTACTCTATTCGTGTACGCCCTTACTTCCCGAGTCCGATGCGCTGTTTCCAGTGCCAGAGGTTTGGCCATACTTCTTTAAAATGCGAGCAAGAATCCCCTTGTCCCTCGTGTGTACACTCTCAACACCTGGAATCCACATGTACTTCTCCTCCTATTTGTGCGAACTGTAAGGGCAATCATTCATCCAGAATCATACAGAGCTGTCGAATTTACAACCAGGAGTTCGAAATCCAAAAATACGTACTTGGGAAAAAATATCTTATTTTGAAGCCAAAAGAATATATTTAGCTCAAAACCCTCTTTCTCTATGTCTTTCAGTTCTGTCACTAAGGATATCAAACCGAAAATGATATCTACTTACACTCAGTGTGACCTCTCCAACTTCACTTCTCAGTCCTCCCCCCAATCTTCCTCCATCTTTGTCCCTCTCGCTAAGTGCTCTCGATTCCCTAATTTCCCAACTCCCTCCACCAATACTTTTATTAGAAGATTTCAACACTCACAATCCCATTTGGTGATCATCCCACACTTCCCTCAGAGGCACTATCATTGAAGAAATTCTCTCTAATCACCCTCTGACTCTTTTAAATCAGCCTTCTCTAACTTTTATATGCTCGTCTACTGGATCCCTTTTCTTCTATTGACCTCTCTATATGTAGCTCCAACATCTCCACGTCCTTCCAATGGGATATCTCTCACGACATTCATGGAAGTGATCATTTCTCAATCATTATTCGCTCCCTGATCCAAATACCCACTACTTTAAACTCCACTGAAAAACTTAATTTAGTAAAGGCTGATTGGCCCAAATGTTCATCATTAGTTAAACTCCCTACTACTCCAGTGCATGATTTTAACCTATTCATCTCCCAATTCACAAATAACATACTTATCGCAGCCAATAATTCTATTCCAAAACTTCATTCCTCATCACTCAAAACTACCTGTTCCTTGGTGGTCCAAAGAATGTGCTAGGGCCATCTGTTAGAAGAAAACAGCCCTAAATCTTTTTAAAAGACACCCTAATCAAGAGCACTTCAACAATTTTAAAAAAGCCAGAGCCCAGGCTAAAAAAATAATCAAAGAGGCTAAAACCAACCCCTGGCGCTCTTTCACATCCTCAATCAAGCAACCCATCTCTTCCAAACATCTTTGGCGATCTATATAAAATAATGAAGGGGGTTAACCCCTCCTTCATTCTGTCCTTTCAAGTCGGTAGTTCCTTCCTCACTAACCATCAAGACATCTGCGACAGTCTAGCCTCACACTTTCAAAGTAAATCTGTCTCTCTCTTCTCTCAACTCTGACACTCCCTCCCTTCTTTTCTCTTTCGACACTTTTTCTCGACATCACTACAACGATCCTTTTACTCTTCTAGAACAAAACATTGCAATAGCTCAGCTAAACTACTACAATCATCTCTGGTTGAACTCTGCTTTTCCTCTTCATGGCTGCATTCCACCATTATACCTGTCCATAAAGCAGGTAAGCCCAGAACCCTCCCTGATAGCTACAGACTTATTTCCCTAACCAATCAACTTTGCAAAATAATGGAAAGAATGGTCTTACACAGACTATCATGGTTTCTGGAAAAAAAATAATCACTTGTCTCCTTACCAATATGGCTTTAGAAAAACACCGATCTGCCATGGACCAGCTTTCAACATTGGAAACCAATATAAGATCTGCATTCAATCAACATCATCATCTAGGATTACTATCTCTCGATCTTTCTAATGCTTTCGATACCATAAACAGAAATACCATTCTTACTCAATTAAAGGAAATGGGCTTGGAGGGTTCCCTCCCAAACTTGAGGGCCATCTATCCGATCCTTTAGTGCTTTCTCTTGGAGTTCCCCAGGGTTCGGTACTTAGTCCTACTCTGTTCAACATTGCGATGCTGTCTCTCACCAAAGTGATTCCTCATCATATAAAGTACAAAACTATTTGCTGATGATATCATACCATATTATCCCCTCATCCTCAAACATCACAGACAATCTCCAGAGAACTTTAAGCGTTCTATGCAAATGGTCCAACTCCAATGGTTACTCTTCTCCCCAAAAAAATCTGTTTTTATTCATTTCTGTAAAAAAAGAAACTGCCCTAGACTCAATCCTCTCAATATTAATGGATCTCCTATATCTATTCAAAACTCTCATAATATCCTAGGGCTAATTTTTGATTCGGGTTTGACTTGGAACTCACACATTAATTAATCTTCTGCGCTTACTTGCTCACTCAAAATGGGGTTCTGATTTTAGCTCAATCGTAATCATTTATAAATCCCTTTATCCTATCCAAGCTAAACTATGGAGATTTCATATATGACTCAGCATGTCATTCAATCAAAAAAAAGCTAGAGAGCATTCAGAATCAGGCTTTGCAGTTAGCCACGGGAGCTTTTAGAACTGCACCTATCTCCAGTTTACAGTGTGTTTCCTCCATTTCCACCCCTCTATCTCAACAGACAATTTTCTCTCATGAAATTTTATGCTCTTTCAATGAACCGTCCTCAATTTAAATCCTCATTAAATCTAACTTACCTTCATCTTTCTCGTACTATATCGCTATCATCCAACTCCGTTCCTTCCAGGCTCAAACACCTTTTGACTCTACACAATTTCACCCCTCCCCGATTCGAATACCCTCTTACCACATCTTGGCAATCTTCAAGCCCTCATATAGACTTCTCCATGTGTACACTTGATAGAGAGATTACTCCGAATAAAATTATCAACTCCATATTCAATGTTAAATTAAAAAAACTAATATTCTGATTACTTCGCTATCTATATTGATGGTTCCAAGTCATGTTTAGGGGGTTGGAGCCGCCTTCATCGCTCAAAATATTCAGAAAACTTTCAAATTACCTCTTCACTCATCTATTCTATCAGCTGAGCTTCTAAGATACGCGATCACTACTTTCCTAATTTCAAATTCCTAATTGCTTTGGATTCTCAGAGCGCTCTTAAATCCATTCAACATGTGAACCTTGATGACGCTTACATCAGGCAAATAAAGGATTTATTACATGTTGCTAGACTAAAAACAAATCCTTTATACTGATTTGGATACCAGGGCACTGTGACATTGCGGAAAATGACAAAGCTGATACTTTTGCGAAAAAAGGCCTCTCTCTCTGGTACTCCTGTTCTGGGACGAAAATCATCCCAGAGATTACATAAAACATCTATCTCAGGAATTTAGAAAATTATTCCAATTACAGTGGGATCTTGAGGACACCAGCAATTAACTCTGGGACCTCAAAACTGATGTCTATCCTCCTTTACATCATCAAACACTGAATAGAAAGGAAAACACCATTGTCAGAAGACTGGCCATTGGCCATACATATCAGACCCATTCTTTCCTTTTAAACAAAGAGGATCCCCAATTGTCCATCATGTCATTTGCCACTTACTGTCAAGCACATATTTGAATCTCAACATTTATCTGATACCCGAGAAAAGTATCACATTTCATTCAACTTAAATCGATCATCCAATCCTACAACATCATTCACAGACAAATTGGTGAATACTTAAAGGAAATAAATTTTAAAGTATAAAACTATAATATATTCGGGCGCTAAATGACCATTGCAGTCGATGCGCCTTAAACCCCTTAAATTCTCTCTCTCTCACTTTCTTCGAACAAAAGGCGTTAAATGAAAAGACAGCCATATATATATATATATATATATTATATTATATATATATATATATATATATATATATATCAATCTATATATATTATATATATATATATATATATTATATATCTATATATATATATATATATATATATATATATATTTTATATATATATATATATATTACAATTTCCTTGAACTCTATTTGTATCTGTGTAAATATTACGATATATGTTTAATATTTATGTTTACATATATATTTTTTTTTAAAATGGGTATAAAAATATGAACGTACGTATTTCGAATATTATTCTCACAGGTGATTCGAAGAAAACCATTTCACAATGAATAGCTTAGGAGTTGTAGTATTTGCTATACTACTGGTATCAGGTAAAAATTTACTGTTCTAAAACTCTTTTAACTTACTTAATTATGATATTTCTAAAGCCACCAGGGTGATTTTTTTTAAGTTATCTACATAGCTTTGAAGGAAATCTCGCAACGCTAAAAAAAAAATAACTATTTTTCTATATAACTGTCGACTACACTAATACACTACAGCATTCTCAAATTGTTTTATTCCATCTAACAAAAAAATTTTTGTTTGCGCCTCAAAAAAAAAAAAAAACAATAGCTTTCAAACTCATGATCTGAAGAAAATTATCTGGCCATCAAATGTTTGTACACAAAAAGATGTTGCAGGGAGCGAAATCAAAGTTTTTAAAAAAAACAAGGTAATAACATTTATGTGTATAATACTGGTTTTACAGCCCAGATAACCTCTTCATTTGACGAAATTTTCTTCCCCCATAGCTCGTGCACCTTGTGCCATTACAACCGCCGATGTGTGGGCAGGCGCATAGTCCTGATAAAGGAGCCCTTTTTTTCTTGCTAATCTCGGTCACTTCTGCTTCAACTCACTATGTAAATGGTCTAATAAGGTTGCGTAATAAGAGCCAGTCACTGTTTTACCTTTTTCCAAACAGTTAGTCATGATGATACCCCCGTGAGTCCCAAATACAGTTGCCATCACTTTTTTTTCCCGCCGATATAAACCTGTTTCCGCTTTCATCTTTGCCAACCACTGTTTTGACTGCAGTTTTGTCTTCGAGTTGTATTGGTGGATCCATGTCTTGTCTACAGACACAAGACGAAGCAGAAGTCCTTCAGATTACGTTACAACGTGCTGGTAGAGAGTCCCTATGAACCTCCTTCAATTCAGTTTCTATTTGGGCTACAGATTTATCAGTCTACACTCGTAGACATAAATGTTGTAATTTGATAATGCGCTTAAACTGTCCGAAGCTTGTGAATCCCGCAGTTTATTCCCATGTGCAAAAAAAAAATTAATAGCTGGTTTTTCAATAAATTCGGAAGTTTTTCCAAGGTACCATAAAAAATTTGATCAACACACAACCCTTCAATATTTTCTTTAACCAGGCCCGAATTAGGCGAAAAATAATTTTTTTTTAAAAACAGAAAAACGTTTTTTTTTAGAAAAAGACGATAATTAGCTCAGGTTACAAGTCTTGTTGTAATGTAATGATAAGACTAAGTTGCATATTTCTCGTCGTTATATTATTCATATTTTATGAGTAAAATACAACTTCAATTTTTTTTCTTGTAGTGATAACCAAAGAGCAGTGTGTGAAGAGGATAAGGCATGTAGAGGCGTAATTTTGCACTAAACCCCGTCAAAAGTGTCTAGGAAGCAATTCATGTTTCAACAGATGTAACTCCACAGCATGTCAATTGAATATTGTTTATGAGTGTTTTTGCATAGATGGATATTGTGCAGTATGACTGTGGCAACTGCGTACGAAACGCTGATTTTTTTCAATTTGTCAAATCGATATAAAGATTTACAATTATTAATATTATATTATTATGATATTATTGTTTTATTAGTTGTATTAAATAATAATAAATTTATTCTAATTTGATATACTTCGATTATTTTATCTAAAAGTTTACTATCTTTAACTTTAACGTATTGTTGTAACATGTATTACTTTTTCAATAATAATTTCACTTTTTAAATATAAATATTTTTTAAACAGTGATACTCGTAAACGGTAAACTGTCAAAACAGCTGACTGAAAATGGGGAGATAATAGTTTGCATGATGAAGTTAGCAACAAAATCATTTGAATATCCAAAGAGTTTCTATTTTATAGAAGCTACACATAATGAGTTCCCAGTGTTGATGCTTAATTACAATTTGATTTAAATTTTACATGCAGAAGGGTTTGGATCTGGAGAAATTTAGTTATCAATTTTTGTTGGCCCTTGAGTTAAGTGATTAAGATACTCAGAAAGCAAAGTTTAAATATGAAATAGATTCTAAAATATACACCAAGAATACCTCCTGAAATACTTTAACCAGCACTTATAAAATTTAGCGTCTTAAACTCATTGTCAACCACCCTATTCTAAAATCATTAAAAAATGTAAAAAATATATACAGGGAATTAGTTCATCTTGAGTTTGATATAAGCGACACTCCTGGAGACATTTTAACTACTGTGATTATACGGTCTCAAGAAGAGACTACAATAGATTTAATGTGGAACAAATGTCTATTTTTTTGGATTTTTAAAATAAGGGTGGTTGGCCTTGGACCCTTTTCAAGCTCTATAACTATTAGCTAAGTTATCTCAAGAAGTGCACAATGTATTAAACTTAAAGTCGGAGAAGTTCTCTAAATGTATTTTTTAAGTTTTTAATTTCATATATAACTTTTACTTTATTAGTGCGCTTACGATTCACTAAGAAGCAACGAAATTCTGAACTTAAATTCCCCGACTCAATAAACGCTTCTGCGTGTAAAATTTTAATCAAAATAGTGATTAAGTATTAATAATGAATAAATATCAACCAGTGAACTTATTATGTGTTATCTCTATAAAATGGAAACTTGTTGACACATTTGTGATAGCTTCATGTTTGCATAGATCAGGGAAAAAAATCCCAAATTCGTCTTGGAAACCTCTAGCTGGAAAAAAATATAAAATTAATTGGATTTGCAGTTAGTAACATTACATAAAATAACACACTGTATTATAAACATAAGTAAAATAAAAAAAAACAATTGTACGGGTAAACTAATAAATAATAAATAATTTAATAAATTTTTCTGTGATTTTATGCGAAATAATAGTTTTAAATAAAACTGAAAGATAAAACAGATGTTTTAAGATGTGTGTTGTTAATCGCTCATCATTGAATTATTAGTTCGAGAACACAATAAAGTAACTTATTAGGAGTAAATTATCTCCACCAATCGGATTAATGTTATTAGACATATCTCTCAACTTTTTCTGTTCTCATAAAAAAATCTTAGATTGGTCACAAGAAAATTATTGTTATAATTTTGCCCAAACATGTAGATGAAACTGTAAAGACAACATCAGCTGTTAAGAGATAATCACATGGAAGATGTGGAAACGCACTTGTTGTCGCGCCTTATGAAGGGATGTCTTTTGAAATAATAGTGAAAAATGTTCTTCAGTCTGATTAAATTTTATTTATTATTACTTTAATTTATTATAAGATGAATATTTTCTCAAATAAGAAAATTTTTTAAAATCGCGTAATCTAGCCACAGTGAGAAATTTATATATCTTATTAAGCATTTTTCGTTTTCACTGGTCCAATGACAGCCATTTACCTGACATCAGGCGCGAATTTTCAAAAATATTCGAATTTAAAAAAGAAAGTACGATTATACCATCCCATGAGTTACCAATTTCAATGTATTAAACAATTTTCATAACACTATGTATATGTACATGTATATATATATATATATATATATATATATATATATATAATATATATATATATATATATATATATATACAGATATGAAGTATCAGCGCGACGTGTACTTCTAACATGCACCGCTCTGGGAGGAATTAAGCGGGCTACATCCTTCGTACACTCTCCATGAAAATACTTGTAGAATAGACTCAAGTCGCCAACCGTTCTTCGATGTTCCAGCGAATCCAGGCCGCCGGTCAGTTCTGGATCTCCAATCAGACGAACAGCCCTTCTCTGAACAGAATCAACAAATGCAGTGTATGTTTGGGAGCGGAGCCCCAAACATGGGAGCAGAATTCCTTAGTTGGTCGAATTTGAGCTTTGTAAAGAATTAACAGTTGTTGTGGAGTGTAAAGCTTTCTGGTTCGAAATAATATTCCCAACTTTTGAGAAGCTCTCCTTGCTATGCCTGCAACATGTTCATGCCAGGACATATTTGCTCCCAAATTAACGCCCAGCAAATTGAGTGACGATGCTAGGGGAATGGAGTGCCCCGACATAACTATGTCGGGTTCAGCAACGTTAATTTTTTTAGAAAAAATTGCCGCCTGGGTTTTTGTAGCGTTAAATTCCACTTGGTTACTGTCACCTCAAGATAGAATTTCTTCCTGGTCTTTGCTAAGTTGAATGACTTCCTGCTGTCTGCGGATATTCGCCTGAACAGCCGATGTCCGAGTGTTTCAAAGGGAATGAAGATATAAACGTACTGTCATATGCAAAGCTGTAAATTGAATTCCCGGTCTTTTCCAGCAGATCGTTAACGTAAATGAGAAAGAGACTAAAGGAGACAGTATGGAGCCTTGGGGCACACCGACGTTAACAGTAAAGGTGTTAGAAAGAAATCCGTCGACTGCGACTCCTAAAGAACGCTCTCTGAGGAAACGTGAGAGCCACAAACAGAACTTTTCAGACATACCATAAGAGCGTATGCTTAGCCAACAGTCCATCATGCCAAACACGGTCGAATGCCTTGGATATGTCAAGAGCAACCGCTCGGGATTCTCCGAAGTGTTCAACTGCGTTGTTTCCAAAACATGTGTTACATAAGTCAGAAGATCTCCTGTTGATCCAGGTTTACGAAAGCCATATTGGTGATCGCTAATAATGTTGAATCCTTCAAGGTATTTTAGAAGATGCTGATTGACAGCCTTTTCCATGACTTTCGATATTATTGAAAGCAGTGCGCCTGGTCGGTAGTTGTTTGGCAAGGTCTTCTTGCCTTTTTTAGGTATCGGCTGAACTGTGCCACATTTCCAGCAGGAAGGAAATATTCCCTTTCTGTAGGATATGTTAAAAAATCTACAGAAAACTGGTGTTTGTTCCCTTGCACAGTTTTTTTTGAGAACTATGGCAGGTATTTCGTCAGCGCCAGAAGCTTTTTTGGTGTATAGTTTCATTAAAATACGTTTTATGATACGCTGTCTGAAGACAACATCGGGCATCTTTGACTGCACTATGTGGCGTTTTTTTTTCCTTGAAAATCGGCAGTAGAATGTGAAGCAAACAGTTCGGCCAGCAAGTTTGTTTTCTCAACAGGTGTCCTTGCAACAGAATTATCCAGCCGTGTGAGTGGTGGTATGGTGGATTTGGTGAAATTTTGACCAACTGACTTAGCGACTGACTAAAAGGACCTGGAATTATTGGGACAAGCGAGAAGTTTGTTTCTAATTCGCTGATTATGTGTTTCCTCAGTTTCGTCGATAATTTCTTTGCAGCTGTTCCGGGCACGAACAAAGGTGTTACGTTTTATGGTGTTAGGATTTTCACGCCATTTTCGGTGGGCAAGATGTTTAGAAGCAACAGCTTCTTTGCATTTTCGGTCAAACCAAGGCTTGCCGTTAGAAGGACATTTCTTCGAAAATGGAATGTAGGCTTCCATACCAGCTAAGATAACATCGGAAACCTCCCTGGCGCAGTCAGATGGGTCGTTGGATCGAAAATAAACGTCTAACCAAGGGGAAAGTTCGAAAATATTCCGTAAGATTTCCCATTTAGCAGATTTGTAATGCCAAATTTTGCGCGGTTTAGGCGCCTCTCTGTCACTGACTGGTAGGACACTCGATGTCGAAAGCAGTTTATGGCGGAAGAACCCAACGGCGGATTTACGGTGACCTTGTAAATCTTCGGATTGGTGGTTAAAAATAGATCAAGAAGACTGGCGAACTCCCCGTCTCGATCAGGGATCCGTGTTGGTTCGTCAAATAAACTGAGTTAAGCCACAACTGACTGAGAATGATTCAGCTTCACGACCTTGTTCGTCAGTAGTATTTGAATATTTAAGCCAATTGATTTTGTGGGCATTAAAGTCGCCTAGGATGGCAATTTCAGTATTTGGATAGTTAATTTGTAAATGATCGATGGTGTCAGTAGTATAACAAACGTGCTTCTGGATCACATTTGACCTTGAAAGTTAACCCGACCTTGCCGAGTAGCTGAAGAAGTGAATTCAGGAGGTTTCAGTCGTTTGGCTGAAATCTTCTGGAAGTTGTGTCTTGGAAGGTCGTTCTTCGTCCGCATAAGTGAATTAGTTACGTTTTCCTTGACCTTTGACCTGTACCTGTTGTCACCTAATTACCTGTATTTACCTGTTTACCTGTACCTGTACCTGTATTTACCTGTTTACCTGTTTACCTGTACCTGTAATTTACCTGTAATTAACTGAAGAAGTCTTGACGTCACGGTGGATGTTGCTCAGTGCCTTTTAGTCACTTTTGACCTTGAGGAATGAATTTGTCTTTAGAATGTAATATATGTGTGTTAAATGTTGTGTATTAAATTAAATAAGTTAAAAAAAGTGAAAGTCTGTAGTAGGATTAGAACCTGCATATGTTGTGTGTAGAACTGCAAAACTGGGGACTTAACCTACTTAGCCAAATAGGATTCGTAATAGAGAATGCATTAATTGGGATGACATAAAAAAAGGATTGGTGAATAATATGAGAAAAGTCTGCAAATTTGAAATTTGTACAAGAAGTAGTCGTCAATGACGTAATATGTCCAGTGGATGTTGAATCAGTGCCTCTTTGGCAATATAAGTTGTCGAAAAGGTGTAAAATTAGAATAGGTGTAAGATAGGTGTAAATAGGTGTGAATAGATGTCTTAAGAGCCTGCAAGAAGGGTCGTCAATGACGTAACAAGTCCAGTAGATGTGCAAACAGGGTATCTTAACTTCATTAAAACTTTAATAAACTTTCATTAGAGGAGAAGTTTCATTAGTTTAGATGCTCATTGGTGTGGTCTTATCAGAGTAGGCGTAACTAGATAAGAAAGGTTGTATTTGATAGGTTGAATGTGTAAAATTAGATAAGAATTTGTGTATTTGGATAGGTGAGCTGTGAAAATATGGGTGTTGGCTATTGGAAAAGGCATGTATTTGATAGGTTTGTTGTGTAAAAAGTTGCTAATAAGAGTATAAATTTGATTGGTTGAAGGGTAAAAAAATGTGTGTTATCTATTCGAAATTGTGTCTGATAGGTTGAATTGTAAAGGCAAAGAAGTAAATGTATTAAAAATAGCAATGATACAATGTAAAATCTTGTAATTTGAGCGAAAACAGTAAATAACTGGCGCCGTAAAGTCGGTAAAAAAAGCTTGAAAAAGTAAACAAGTGGAGCCGTAAGTCTGTAAAAATGTGTGAGATAAGGCAAAATGTAAACAAAATGTATGTTTGTAAGTAAAATTGAGTAAACAAGTGGCTCGTTAGGTCAGCCAAGTAGATAAGAAAGGTCAAAAAATAGTTGATAAGAGATGAGTGAATGTATGTGAGAATGTAAGAAATAGCAAAAAGTTGTATTAATAGGAAAATTCCATGCAAATAATTGAAAGAGCAAGAAATTTATTTGGCTGTGGGAAAGTTAAATGTAAATGCATAAAAGTGTTGTAAAAATTGTTGATATTTACTAAAGGTGGTAAAATAAGTATGAAATGAGCTTATTGTGAGCTCGTTGAAATGTTGTGAACTCGTTGGATTTTGCTATAATATGTTATATGAGATGAAAGCAAGTTAAATAAGTAATATTTGTCAAGAATCGTAAAATAAGTACGAAATGAGCTTAAATGAATCTCAAATGAGTTTTTGGTTTGTAATAATAATAGTAAAATATTAAATGAGCCTAGCTTTTTACCGTATGTGTGGGAACGTTGTAAAAGGTTTTGTTGAGCCTAACAAAAGTATAATTTGGGTCTCGTTGTATTGTAAATCTTAGTAAAATATTTGTTTAAAAAATGAGCTGAGCCTAGCCTCGCCTTTGACTCGTTGTGTGGGAACGAGAGGAGAATAAAACATACAAGTATGAGAACACAGATTTTTATTCAAAACTGTTTGAAATGCATTTGAAGCCTCGTCTGAGTAAAAATCTTTACAAAACTACTATATATAAATTAAAAAGGAGAAAATTATTCTACTTACTAAAAATACTTAAAAGTACAAAATATCTATAAAACAATAAAACTAACTAAAATGTTAAGATGTAAAAAAAAATCTTTACAACTACTATATATATATAAATTAAAAAGGAGAAAATTATTCTACTTATTAAAAATACTTAAAAGTACAAAAAAACAATAAAACTAACTAAAATGTTAAGATGTAAATGTAGAGCCTGGTACGAAATGATACCAACAAAAACCAGTTGTTATAAAATTAAATGAAAGTTCAACAAATTTGATAAGAAAGATCAAATTTTTGTCGATAAGAGGATGTAAAATTTATTGGATAAAGTACAAATTGCAATGTTATGCTTTACTAATAACTAGAAATATTAAATATGTATAAATGAGAGAGTTCAACAAAAATCGATAAGAAATGTTAAAATTAGTTGATAAAAAGTAGATTCGAAAGCATTAAAATAATTGAAAGACCAATAAATTTGTCATAAATTTAAATGTGTAAAATTTTTTGTTTCCAAGTTACTACTATCACTAATTAGTTGATATTTGTATAAATCAAAATTTGTTTCCAAAAGAACAAAGATTTGACTAATAATAAAGAAATAGTCTGTAAATAAAATTATCAATATTATTTGTCTACTAAAAAGCTAAAAGGAAGAAAACATTATTTTTGATTTGTCTTGTAATAATAGTAAAATTTTCAATGAGCCTAACTTTTTACCGTATAAAAGTAAAAAGTTGTTGTTTGTTTTTCACAAAGAGTTAGTTAGTTTTGTCGAGCGCTTAGTTTGGTGGATTGTAATAAAAGTAAAATAGAGCCTAGAACTAACTAAATCTTAAGATGTAAATAATATGTTGCCTGGTACGAAATGATCCCAACAAAAACCAGTTGTTAAAATGAGAGTTCAACAAATTTGATAAGAAAGATCAAATATTTGTCGATAAGAGGATGTAAAATGGCAATGTATAATATGCATTAACTATATATTTGACTAGAAATATTAAATATGTATAAATGAGAGAGAGTTCGGTAAAAACAGATAAGAAAGGTTAAAATTAGTTGATAAGAAGTAGATTTGAATACATTGAAGAGTAGTAAACTTTGGTATATTTGGTATTTGGCAAAAATAGTAAAAATAAGTATGAAATGAGTTTAAAATTAGTCTAGTTGGGCCTCGTTGAAATGAGTTTGAACTCGTTGGATTTTACTATTATGAGATGAAAGCAAGTTAAATAATTAATATTTGTCAAGAATCGTAAAATAAGTATGAAATGAGCCTAAATTAGTCTCAAATGAGTTTGGAGGAAATAGTTTGTTGAATTGCATCTTAGTAAAATATATATGTAGAGAGGAGAATAAAACACAAGTATGAGCAGAGATTTAAGACAATATATAATAAACTTATACAAATTTACAATATTTACTTGTAACTTGTTGGTTTCTATAAGAGATGATGAGAGAGAATAAAATACAAGAATGAGCAGAGATTTAAGAAAATATATTAATAATTCTATTGTTTAAAATAATTCATTCAAGTCATCTGTTTTTCCTTGTCTTTCGTTGGCTTCTCGTTCGAGTGCTTTTCTTTCTTTACTGGAAAAATAAGAAGAAGGTAAATGTTTTGAAGCATCTTTTGTTTTAAACAGATCCTTAATTTCACATGCCAAACATCGTTCATTATACAGATCTGTTTCTCCTTTACATTTGGGACATTTTATTCGTACTACAACTGGCATTTTTAATGGTTATCTCGGACACCTGTTATTGAACTAAGTTTAGTTAGATAAATCTCAATCTTATATAGAAAAAATATATTCCTGCTAATACTATTACTACTATTATCAAAACCTAAACATTTTACAAGTACTTTATTTCCTTGTCGTTTTTGTTTTATCCTATAAGAAGAACTGTTGTTGCTATTATTGTTGCTATTGTTGTTGTCAGAAGATATATGTCTTATATGCTTAAAAAAAAGAAGAAAATTTGAATAACCATGAATTGTTTATAATAATTACTGACTAAAATACTTAAAAGTACAAAATATCTATAAAACAATAAAACTAACTAAAATCTTAAGATGTAAATAATATGTTGCCTGATACGAAATGATACCAACAAAAACCAGTTGTTATAAAATTAAATGAAAGTTCAACAAATTTGATAAGAAAGATCAAATTTTTGTCGATAAGAGGATGTAAAATGTATTGGATAAAATATAAATTACAGTGTTATGCTTTACTAATAACTATTTGACTAAAAATTATGAATTGCTTAATAATATGTATAAATGAGAGAGTTCGACAAAAACAGATAAGAAATGTTAAAATTAGTTGATAAAAAGTAGATTCGAAAGCATTAAAATAATTGAAAGACCAATAAATTTGCCATAAATTTTAAAATGTGTAAAATTTTTTGTTTTCCAAGTTACTACTATCACTAGTTAGTTGATATTTGTATAAATCAAAATTTATTTCCAAAAGAACAAAGATTTGACAAAAAAGACAGTAAAAAGTCCTTATTGCATAAAAAGTGGTGAAAATAGGTGTTAAAAGGTTCTCATATAGTAGATATTAAGGTAAATTTGAGCTTGATAGTAGAGGTTTTACCAATATGAGCTAGAGTTAATAAATAAATTTAATAAAAGCATAATTTTAACACAATCCTACAAACAGTTACATAAAATGTGAATAAAATAATGTCTAAGAGTATTGATTGGTTGAGGTAAATAAAGTATGTGCAAAATAATTTTTTAGTCGTTTGTTTTATCCTACAAGAACAAAACATTTCCAAAATGTTAATAAAATGAATGCAATATTTGTTCAAAACTAGATCAGACAAGGTTAATTTGCAAATAAATAACTAATATTTTGCTTGGTACGAATTGATACGAAATTAACTGAGAGTTCAACAAATTTGATAAGAAAGATCCAATTTTTGTCGATAAGAGGATGTAAAATGTATTGGATAAAATATAAATTGCAATGTTATGCTTTACTAATAACTAATATAAATTCGAGAGAGCGAGAGAGAGTTCAGTAAAAACAGATAACAATATGTGATAAGAAGTCGAATGCATGGAGAATGTTAATAATTTAAATACCAAAAATTTTACCATATATCGTTGTCGTTACATAATGATATATGTGTAAATAGACAACTTAAAGGATTTTACTAAGTTTATGAATATAAAGCTCCTCATTTGTTAATTAGTTAAAATATCTGAATAATAGAAACACTTCTTACATGGTTTAAATCGTTAGGTACAAGATAATTTACTATCATATCAATCTGTATTTTTCAAACCACACACTAGATATTGTAAGTTTAATTTAAATCGAACAATTATCACTCATACTTTTGATAACATGGTTAGATGGTCAACCTATTTGTTTTAAACTACTTAAATTTTTAAATGAGTTAATCAAATATATACACATAAACGAATAGTCTCTAAAAAATCCCAAAAATAACAAAAACATGTAAACAAGTTGATTTATTTAGTCTATAAAATGAAGATAAATGTTGAAAACATGTTTATATAATAACAAATATCTGGTGATTGGAAAATTTGGTCTGACTTAATTAGCGCTATCTATTACTTAAAAACAAACTGCAAAATACAAAATAATAATAACAATATCTGGTGATTGGAAAATTTTGTCTGATTTACTCGCAGTAAAAGTATCAGAGAAAGCCATTTTATATTTATTCGAGTTCTATAACTATTTATATATATTTAGATAGCAATTTATCATTTATTTAACATTGTTTTAAAATTTATTTTTTAATACAGCTCAATAGATTTACAACTGGTTTCGATAATTGATTGGTCTCGTTGCATGAAAATAGGCGTAACCTGATAAGTAAAGTAACATTTGGATAGGTTTGAATGTGTATGTAGTGTAAAAGGAAGATAAGAAAATTGTAGTTGGTTGGTTGACTAGGTAAAAAATGGCTTCCATAAGGCATGTATTTGATTGGTTTGTAGTGTATAGGTGTGATAAGAAACTTGTAATTGGTTGTTTGAATAGGTAGAATGGGTGTTGGCTATTCTAAACTGCACTTGTTTGTTATTTTGACTAGTAAAAAGCTGTGGTGTGAAAGAGGATGAGTAGGTAATATATTAGTTGGAAATTGTATTGAAAAAGGTCTTATTGGGATGTAATTTCGATGTAAAAAATTGGTAAACGTTCCCCTAATTAGTTGTATGGCGCCGTAAAGTCGGTAAAAATGTTGAAGATAAGGCTAAATGTAAACAAAAAGTATGACTCATGCTAATTTCCTTGAAGTGAAACCAAGTAAGCTTCTGCGAATTATTCTAAAAAAATAGAAATGACGTGATAGCTAGAATGTTCTAAATGGTCTGATAGGTCACAAAATAGATAAGAAAGGTCAAAAATAGCTGATAAGGAGTTGCTTTGAATGCATACAAGTTTAGTAAAATTGGTTATATTTGTCAAGAATAGTAAAATAAGTATGAAATGAGCTTAAAATAGTTTAAAAACGATGATATTTGGATTCGATTGAAATGTTGTTGTCTAAATGGTCTGATTAGGTTCCTACTATTATTATTATATTGATGTATGAAATGAGCCTAAATAAATCTAAAACGAGTTGGACCTCGTTGAAATATTGTGTGTGAACTCGTTGGTAGAAAGCAAAATTTAAATTATATGATTTTGACTGGATGAATGCATGATTCAATAGATTCAACCTTGAGTAGAAAAAACAGCATAAACCCTTGAATATCCTAAGTCTTATTACCTTTATATACAAGATGTTTTTGTTTTAAGTGAGAATTGATGTATTTACATACATTTTTCCGTACTAAAGTCCTTATACAGACTGTTTTTTTGTTTTTAAGTAAGAATTGTGTTATATATTATATTTCCTAATAAAATCCATTATTACTACCTTTATATATAGGTTTTTTTTTTTTAAATGAGTATTGTGGAGACTCTTTTTCTTGATTGCTACCGATAAACATTATAGTTGATTTTTTGAATCAAATAAGTAGTGTAAAAACAATTTGTGGTACTACATTGTACCTTTTTATCGTCACAGGTTATATGTGATGATCGAAACAGGAAGGTATTTTCCAATTTAATGTGGGCATATTCAGAGGGGATTTATTAAGAAAAAGTATACAACTGGAGTAAAGTAATATTTTAAATTAGGAGGGCTTAAACAACAATGAGTTTGGATTCTCGTTGAAATGAGAGAGAGAGTTTGAATTCGTTGTTTGTTTTTCTATGTATGTGAAATTTACTACTAAATGAAACCAACAATTACCAAACAAAATAGAAAAGATGTAATATATAGAAAGTATAAACGCAAAATACTTGTAAATAAAATTAAATTCGAATGAGAGTTCAACAAAGTTGATAAGAAAGATTAAAAATAATGTGTTAAGGTGTTGAGTAGCTGTATGGAGAATCGTTGTTGTCGATTGGTAAATGTTAGTTTTAAACTGAATAAACTGATAAAATAGATATTTTTTCACTAGAATGGTGGTTTAAATAAATAATTTGCACAATTTGCATCATAATTTGATAATGTCAAAACAAAACTATTGATTTTTCTACAGGTTTCACAGCAGCATATATCTTGACTGAATGAGAAAGTTAATGATTAACATCAATGTCATTTACTAATAAAACATAAAAGTTTGGTTATTTGTTTTTATTAATTCATTTAAAGCACAATACATGTTACAAGGTTTGAAAACAATATAAATAGATATTTGACGTCTTATACAATTTGATTTTACAAAAAAAACAACTCTTGCTATTTTTTAGAAATATTAGAATTACAAACATTTAAGAAATAGATATCTTTCCCCAGGATTTTTGTTTAGCAAACCGATTGATCTTCTTGTAAATAAGTCTTCTCGTTTGTAAAAGATCGACTGGAGCTGTCTCAAAATAATGTTCAGTAGTTCTAGTTTTTTTAGTGTGTAAAAATTTTTTTAAACATAAAATCCGCAACTTCATTATCGATGTTAAAATGCTTAATATGTCTAAATTTTCCAAGGTCTACTTCATTTTTTTAAATGGTTTTTAAGTAGTTTCAATGTTGGATCATATATCTTGTCCGAATAAACGTTCCAAAAATGAGGAGTAACTCTTAGATTTTCTTTACCTTCATCATGATCATATAATAACGATCCACATTCAATCTCCACAGGAATATCAAATTTCTGAGCTATTTCAAAAATCAATATTGATGTTGGTAAACAGGCTGCGAAGTATTTTCTTTGACTAAATACTAGCTCTACTGTTTTTTGTATAATTTCCAAGATTTCGGTTTCACGAGACATGTTTTTTCCTGAAACATCAAAATGTTATTTTTAAGACAAAATAATAGTGCAAGTTTTAAATATGTATATATTCTAATAGTATAGTTTGTATTTGTTTTTCTTACCTTTAAATATTATAAAATTACTTCGATGTATGTCTATCCGAATGTCACACTATCAAAATATTCTAAGAGTATCGTTTTGTATTTGTTTTACTACCTTTATATACAGCTCTTATATTGAATTAATCGTTTACGTCAGTTTCGTAATGATAAGAAAACAAGTAAACAACTTGAGTCTCTATGTCTATAAATATCCTGAAGAAAATAAGAAACAGTTTAATTTATCATTTGTTTTCAAGATTTTGTCAATTGGAATATCATATCACAACATTTAGACTAAGATCTAATACGAACTTGTATCAATAAAGTCAATTGGCAACTTATCTCCCAATATCAGTAATTAAACGAACGATTTATGACGGAATTTGCAGGAATGTTGGATTGGAATGCAATATAAAACCTTTTTTAGTACAAGTTGTTGTTTTGTTATTTTTTAACTACATACTGCTAATACTACACTTTAATTTTATCATTGCATAAAACACGAGTTATGTTATTTTATATTGTACATTCAATGTATTTGAATTTATTCCTTATCGGGTAAATTTTAAAATTCTTATCTGTTTTGAACTCTCTTTTATGGGATTTTGTTGTTATAAAAAGATTGAATAAATACAATACAGTCTAAAACGTTTTTCCTCTCTCACAACATATTTATATTTTGTTTGTTTTGTGTGTGTGTAATTACTTAATCAGGTGAGTTTAACATGAAAATTTTTTATACAAACCACATCATATCTAATTCGAATTGTTGTTTGCAGTATGTCCTCTATAAACGTTGAATCTACCATACCTACAACATCATCATCATCTAATCTAATAATTGATATGGATGCAACAATTCCTACTACTAGTACTACTACTACTAAGGAAAAATTTCCACTTGATAAAAATATATTTTTGGATGGTCTTACACATATGGGACTACTCAAATTTCTCGAGATATTCAAATGTACACCTCTATAATGCTGTTTTAAAAATTATTTCTCAAACTGTATTAGATTTATCTATTATTAGTTTTTCTATTAGTATATATTCA
Organism: Pachyrhynchus sulphureomaculatus; assembly: GCA_019049505.1. Classification (NCBI taxonomy): domain Eukaryota; kingdom Metazoa; phylum Arthropoda; class Insecta; order Coleoptera; family Curculionidae; genus Pachyrhynchus; species Pachyrhynchus sulphureomaculatus. The sequence goes on from JAHKBH010001717.1 coordinate 40,621, forward strand.
TAAGTTTAAGCTAGTAATTTGTTAATTTAGTTATAAAATAAAACAACGTTTATAAAATATTTGTATTTATTTTAAGAGACTACCTAATGCAAACAAAACATTTTAATTTGGAAAATTACCATTCATTTATCTAATAAACTCTAATATTTAGTAAAAAGTAAATCCTGAGAGGAAACTATCTCTAGAGAGAGAGACATACATCTAAAAATTAATCTATACTTAGTAAATAACATTGATGTTAATCATTTATATTACATCTTTTCTATTTTGTTTGGTAATTGTTGGTTTCATTTAGTAGTAATTTCACATACATAGAAAAACAAACAACGAATTCAAACTCTCTCTCTCATTTCAACGAGAATCCAAACTCATTGTTGTTTAAGCCCTCCTAATTTAAAATATTACTTTACTCCAGTTGTATACTTTTTCTTATAAATCCCCTCTGAATATGCTCACATTAAATTGGAAAATACCTTCCTGTTTCGATCATCACATATAACCTGTGACGATAAAAAGGTACAATGTAGTACCACAAATTGTTTTACACTACTTATTTGATTCAAAAAATCAACTATAATGTTTATCGGTAGCAATCAAGAAAAAGAGTCTCCACAATACTCATTTAAAACCTATATATAAAGGTAGTAATAATGGATTTTATTAGGAAATATAATATATACACAATTCTTACTTAAAAACAAAAAGTCTGTATAAGGACTTTAGTACGGAAAATGTATGTAAATACATCAATTCTCACTTAAAACAAAAACATCTTGTATATAAAGGTAATAAGACTTAGGATATTCAAGGGTTTATGCTGTTTTTTCTACTCAAGGTTGAATCTATTGAATCATGCATTCATCCAGTCAAAATCATATAATTTAAATTTTGCTTTCTACCAACGAGTTCGTACACACAATATTTCAACGAGGTCCAACTCGTTTTAGATTTATTTAGGCTCATTTCATACATCAATATAATAATAATAGTAGGAACCTAATCAGACCATTTAGACAACAACATTTCAATCGAATCCAAATATCATCGTTTTAAAAACTATTTTAAGCTCATTTCATACTTATTTTACTATTCTTGACAAATATAACCAATTTTACTAAACTTGTATGCATTCAAAACAACTCCTTATCAGCTTTTTTGACCTTTCTTATCTATTTTGTGACCTATCAGACCATTTAGAACATTCTAGCTATCACGTCATTTCTATTTTTTTTAGAATAATTCGCAGAAGCTTACTTGGTTTCAATTCAAGGAAATTAGCATGAGTCATACTTTTTGTTTACATTTAGCCTTATCTTCAACATTTTTACCGACTTTACGGCGCCATTACAACTAATTAGGGGAACGTTTACCAATTTTTACATCGAAATTACATCCCAATAAGGCCTTTTTCAATACAATTTCCAACTAATATATTACTTTTTGATCAACTTTCACACCATAGCTTTTTACAATTCAAAATATCATACAAGTGCTAGAATCAACACCCATTCTACCTATTCAAACAACCAATTACAAGTTTCTTATCACACCTATACATTACAAACCAATCAAATACATGCCTTATGGAAGCCATTTTACCTAGTCAACCAACCAACTACAATTTTCTTATCTTCCTTTTACACTACATACACATTCAACCTATCCAAATGTTACTTTTCTTATCAGGTTACGCCTATTTTCATGCAACGAGACCAATCAATTATCGAAACCAGTTGTAAATCTATTGAGCTGTATTAAAAAATAAATTTTAAAACAATGTTAAATAAATGATAAATTGCTATCTAAATATATATAAATAGTTATAGAACTCGAATAAATATAAAATGGCTTTCTCTGATACTTTTACTGCGAGTAAATCAGACAAAATTTTCCAATCACCAGATATTGTTATTATTATTTTGTATTTTGCAGTTTGTTTTTAAGTAATAGATAGCGCTAATTAAGTCAGACCAAATTTTCCAATCACCAGATATTTGTTATTATATAAACATGTTTTCAACATTTATCTTCATTTTATAGACTAAATAAATCAACTTGTTTACATGTTTTTGTTATTTTTGGGATTTTTTAGAGACTATTCGTTTATGTGTATATATTTGATTAACTCATTTAAAAATTTAAGTAGTTTAAAACAAATAGGTTGACCATCTAACCATGTTATCAAAAGTATGAGTGATATTGTTCGATTTAAATTAAACTTACAATGTCTAGTGTGTGGTTTGAAAAATACAGATTGATATGATAGTAAATTATCTTGTACCTAACGATTTAAACCATGTAAGAAGTGTTTCTATTATTTAGATATTTTAACTAATTAACAAATGAGGAGCTTTATATTCATAAACTTAGTAAAATCCTTTAAGTTGTCTATTTACACATATATCATTATGTAACGACAACGATATATGGTAAAATTTTTGGTATTTAAATTATTAACATTCTCCATGCATTCGACTTCTTATCACATATTCTTATCTGTTTTTACTGAACTCTCACTCGCTCTCTCTCGAATTTTTATATTAGTTATTAGTAAAGCATAACATTGCAATTTATATTTTATCCAATACATTTTACATCCTCTTATCGACAAAAATTGGATCTTTCTTATCAAATTTGTTGAACTCTCAGTTAATTTTGTATCAATTCGTACCAAGCAAAATATTAGTTATTTATTTGCAAATTAACCTTGTCTGATCTAGTTTTGAACAAATATTGCATTCATTTTATTAACATTTTGAAATGTTTTGTTCTTGTAGGATAAAACAAACGACTAAAAAATTATTTTGCACATACTTTATTTACCTCAACCAATCAATACTCTTAGACATTATTTTATTCACATTTTATGTAACTGTTTGTAGGATTGTGTTAAAATTATGCTTTTATTAAATTTATTTATTAACTCTAGCTCATATTGGTAAAACCTCTACTATCAAGCTCAAATTTACCTTAATATCTACTATATGAGAACCTTTTAACACCTATTTTCACCACTTTTTATGCAATAAGGACTTTTTACTGTCTTTTTTGTCAAATCTTTGTTCTTTTGGAAATAAATTTTGATTTTTATACAAATATCAACTAATTAGTGATAGTAGTAACTTGGAAAACAAAAAATTTTACACATTTTAAATTTATGGCAAATTTATTGGTCTTTCAATTATTTTAATGCTTTCGAATCTACTTTTTATCAACTAATTTTAACATTTCTTATCTGTTTTTGTTGAACTCTCTCATTTATACATATTATTAAGCAATTCATAATTTTTAGTCAAATAGTTATTAGTAAAGCATAACATTGTAATTTATATTTTATCCAATACATTTTACATCCTCTTATCGACAAAAATTTGATCTTTCTTATCAAATTTGTTGAACTTTCATTTAATTTTATAACAACTGGTTTTTGTTGGTATCATTTCGTACCAGGCAACATATTATTTACATCTTAAGATTTTAGTTAGTTTTATTGTTTTATAGATATTTTGTACTTTTAAGTATTTTAGTCAGTAATTATTATAAACAATTCATGGTTATTCAAATTTTCTCCTTTTTTTTTAAGCATATAAGACATATATCTTCTGACAACAACAATAGCAACAATAATAGCAACAATAATAGCAACAACAGTTCTTCTTATAGGATAAAACAAAAACGACAAGGAAATAAAGTACTTGTAAAATGTTTAGGTTTTGATAATAGTAGTAATAGTATTAGCAGGAATATATTTTTTCTATATAAGATTGAGATTTATCTAACTAAACTTAGTTCAATAACAGGTGTCCGAGATAACCATTAAAAATGCCAGTTGTAGTACGAATAAAATGTCCCAAATGTAAAGGAGAAACAGATCTGTATAATGAACGATGTTTGGCATGTGAAATTAAGGATCTGTTTAAAACAAAAGATGCTTCAAAACATTTACCTTCTTCTTATTTTTCCAGTAAAGAAAGAAAAGGACTCGAACGAAAAGCCAACGAAAGACAAGGAAACAGATGACTTGAATGAATTATTTTAAACAATAGAATTATTAATATATTTTCTTAAATCTCTGCTCATTCTTGTATTTTATTCTCTCTCATCATCTCTTATAGAAACCAACAAGTTACAAGTAAATATTGTAAATTTGTATAAGTTTATTATATATTGTCTTAAATCTCTGCTCATACTTGTGTTTTATTCTCCTCTCTACATATATATTTTACTAAGATGCAATTCAACAAACTATTTCCTCCAAACTCATTTGAGACTAATTTAGGCTCATTTCATACTTATTTTACGATTCTTGACAAATATTAATTATTTAACTTGCTTTCATCTCATAATAGTAAAATCCAACGAGTTCAAACTCATTTCAACGAGGCCCAACTAGACTAATTTAAACTCATTTCATACTTATTTTTACTATTTTTGCCAAATACCAAATATACCAAAGTTTACTACTCTTTCAATGTATTCAAATCTACTTCTTATCAACTAATTTTAACCTTTCTTATCTGTTTTTACCGAACTCTCTCTCATTTATACATATTTAATATTTCTAGTCAAATATATAGTTAATGCATATTATACATTGCCATTTTACATCCTCTTATCGACAAATATTTGATCTTTCTTATCAAATTTTAACAACTGGTTTTTGTTGGGATCATTTCGTACCAGGCAACATATTATTTACATCTTAAGATTTTAGTTAGTTCTAGGCTCTATTTTACTTTTATTACAATCCACCAAACTAAGCGCTCAACAAAACTAACTCTTTGTGAAAAACAAACAACAACTTTTACTTTTATACGGTCAAAAAAGTTAGGCTCATTGAAAATTTTACTATTATTACAAGACAAATCAAAAATAATGTTTTCTTCATTTTAGCTTTTAAGTAGACAAATAATATTGATATTATATTTACAGACTATTTCTTTATTATTAGTCAAATCTTTGTTCTTTTGGAAACAAATTTTGATTTATACAAATATCAACTAATTAGTGATAGTAGTAACTTGGAAACAAAAAATTTTACACATTTAAATTTATGACAAATTTACTGGTCTTTCAATTATTTTAATGCTTTCGAATCTACTTTTTATCAACTAATTTTAACATTTCTTATCGGTTTTTGTTGAACTCTCTCATTTATACATATTTAATATTTCTAGTTATTAGTAAAGCATAACATTGCAATTTGTACTTTATCCAATACATTTTACATCCTCTTATCGACAAAAATTTGATCTTTCTTATCAAATTTGTTGAACTTTCATTTAATTTTATAACAACTGGTTTTTGTTGGTATCATTTCGTACCAGGCTCTACATTTACATCTTAACATTTTAGTTAGTTTTATTGTTTTTGTACTTTTAAGTATTTTTAATAAGTAGAATAATTTTCTCCTTTTTAATTTATATATATAGTAGTTGTAAAGATTTTTTTTTTTTTTTACATCTTAACATTTTAGTTAGTTTTATTGTTTTATAGATATTTTGTACTTTTAAGTATTTTTTAGTAAGTAGAATAATTTTCTCCTTTTTAATTTATATATAGTAGTTTTGTAAAGATTTTTACTCAGACGAGGCTTCAAATGCATTTCAAACAGTTTTATTTCATTGAATAAAAATCTGTGTTCTCATACTTGTATGTTTTATTCTCCTCTCGTTCCCACACAACGAGTCAAAGGCGAGGCTAGGCTCAGCTCATTTTTAACAAATATTTTACTAAGATTTACAATACAACGAGACCAAATTATACTTTTGTTAGGCTCAACAAAACCTTTTACAACGTTCCCACACACATACGGTAAAAAGCTAGGCTCATTTAATATTTTACTATTATTATTACAAACCAAAAACTCATTTGAAATTCATTTAAGCTCATTTCGTACTTATTTTTACGATTCTTGACAAATATTACTTATTTAACTTGCTTTCATCTCATATAACATATCATAGCAAAATCCAACGAGTTCACAACATTTCAACGAGCTCACAATAAGCTCATTTCGTACTTATTTTACCACCTTTAGTAAATATCAACAATTTTACAACACTTTTATGCATTTACATTTAACTTTCCCACAGCCAAATAAATTTCTTGCTCTTTCAATTATTTGCATGGAATTTTCCTATTAATACAACTTTTTGCTATTTCTTACATTCTCACATACATTCACTCATCTCTTATCAACTATTTTTGACCTTTCTTATCTACTTTGCTGACCTAACGAGCCACTTGTTTACTCAATTTTACTTACAAAAAGTACCATGAATCACACATTATTCATACATTTTGTTTACATTTTGCCTTATCTCACACATTTTTACAGACTTACGGAGCCACTTGTTTACTTTTTCAAGCTGTTTTACCGACTTTTAGACGCCAAACAACATATTAGGGGAACATTTACCAAATTTTACCTCGAACATACAACCTAATAAGGTCTTTTTGCTCACATTTACTACTAAAATATTACTTATTGATCCACTTTTACACAACGAGCCTCCACACAACTTCTCCTCTAACAGAAGTTTACAAAGTTTTTAATGAAGTTAAGATACCCTGTTTCCACATCTACTGGACTTGTGACGTCATTGACGATCACTTCTTGCAGACCATCTACCTCTAGAAAGACATTTTCAAACATCTAAACTTGACAAAAAGGCACTGTTCAACAGCCACTGGACAAATTTTAACTCATTGACGACTACTTCTTGCACTTTCTTAACTAATAAGCTTACACATATTCACATCTAACATTAAAACACCTCTTAGACAAATTTTATTTTACCAAAAAGGCACTGATTCAACATCCACTGGACAATTTACGTCATTGACGACTACTTCTTGTACAAATTTCAACTTTGCAGACTTTTCACATATTATTCACCAATCCTTTTTTTATGTCATCCCAACAATTGCATTCTCTATTACGAATCCTATTTGGCTAAGTAGGTTAAGTTCCCAGTTTTGCAGTTATACACACAACATATGCAGGTTCTAATCCTACTACAGACATCACTTTTTTTAACTCATTTAATTTAATACACAACATTTAACACACATTTATTCTAAGTCCTCAAGGTCTTTCAATGACTAAAAGGCACTGAGATACATCCACTGGACTTGTGACGTCATTGAACATTTCTTCAGATATTACAGGTAAATTACAGGTAAATTACAGGTAAACAGGTGACACAGGTACAGGTAATTAGGTGACAACAGGTACAGGTAAACAGGTAAACA